>JBAKBP010007654.1:0-97803 GCA_037953745.1 Lithodes maja
CCGCACCAACTCCGAAGGTTCCCTGAAGATCTTTATCTGCACCCCGAAGTACGACTGTAGTGCCCTGACCCGTAGCCCAGCTGTCCCGATCAGATGGCCTCGCTCATCAGGAGCAATGTCGACTAACCGAGTCACATACCTCTCCTTAGGGGCCTTGTTATAGTCCTTTTGGGTCACTCCTTGCAAGTAGTTTTGACCTTTGAATGCAACCGTGTCCTGGGTTGCATCCATTTTTTGAGTAACCAACTTTTTTGGAGCAGGTGAATCGCCCCACGATTCCTTGACGGATCGTGACCAATTCTTCATTATGCTTTGTATATTTTTTTTAATTGTTAAAATAACTATGCACTCGTTACTAACTTGCCTAACTCGTTAGGAATGAACTGCACTGAGGTGGGTCACCAAACACGTAATCACAACGTAATTCACAAGAGGATATAAAAAATGATGCGTTTCGTTTCAAGTGAATTAGTTGAATGACAAGGCTGGTTAGCTCGATCCTAACCTAAGTTTCTCTAAATTATCTACATCACAGAAAGTCTGTAAAATGTCGGTAGAAAGATTACAAAGAGTAAAGTTAATTCATAAGTAAATGTTTATAATATAATTTGTATATTGTTTGTGTAAATTGGATTAAATAGCGTAAGATGTCTCTACATAACCATATTTTATATAATAGTTACTCCGGAGAAAGTATAGTTTTCTGTAATTTGGTAATGAAAGAAAGCGGATATTAATGGGTAACTGTAATAAATTTTAAAGACTTCCAATTACATTGTGCTCAAGCATAGACACGCCCTTACACTCACATATACACACCCCTTCAGCTACATCGTTCCTCTAAGTGTTGGGGATAGTACTGAAGGGAGAATAAGTAATAAATATTATAGCTTAGGCTAATTGCGTAGGCCAGAAATCATGACCTTTATCCACTGTAACTCAAAAAGGGCTCGAGCAAATGGGGTGCAAATGTCCACATCTGTTCCTTGGCTGACCCTTCCTAAATGGTAGAAATATTAGCTGGATGTCTCTAGTTATTTTTTTTAGTATGAGGGGTTGAGGTCGAGATTTGTGGCTTACCTATAATGGACAAGGTATAGGAACTTTACGCAGGTTGACAGTTTGAGGAGTAGTCTATGTAAAGTCAGTGAAAATAGGTTAGCCTTGAGTGAACAAGATGCGGAAATACACTTAGACTACCAGGCTAAGTGAGGTACCTTTATTAGTCTCGTGGTGACGTGTCTGCCTCGTAACCCAAGGATCCCAGTTCGATTCCCGCCCTCGGTGCAGATTTTCGGGAGGCTGTTTCTACATGTAACGAAATTTAGGTGTGTTGCTAAAATTGTCAAGGTGATTGAAATTATAATGTAAAACTTGCAAAATAAACAAACCAAAACTGGGACGACACAAGATAAAGGCAAAATAACTTATCAAAATCGCTATGTGGATATATCGCTTAATATAATCAAATTTTGAAACAATAGAACACAAGTAAGATAAATAAGGCATGGTGTAAAAATTAAATCCTACATCTATGATTTTATTGAGGCCCTTGTAAAAAATCATTGCATATCATTTTTAGTTTTTCCCCTTAACCCGGCAAGCGCGATAGGCCTCACGGAAGGCTTCCTATAGGGAACGCGATAGGCCTCACGGAAGCAGGACCATAAAAAAAGCTTTCCAAAAAAAAAAAGGGCCTATCAAAAAAAAAAAATTGTCTCTAGGTGAGATAATTCCCCTCCAGTACTCATCCATGTAAATCTCACCCACCCCCCTCCCCTCCTTCCCCACCTTATTCCCCCCTCCCTCCCCTCCTCAATTATCACCTATTTTCCCTCTTATTATCATCATTTATCGGTTATTTTTCTCTCCCGCGATAATGTAGCACAAGTGGGTTGCAGAAAAGATCGATATGTAACACCCAGACACCAGCCCACACCGCCCCGCTCGTCTCAGTTACCTCACAGACAGCGAGAGAGGAGGGTTGACTGTAGCTCTCTCTCGCCTGACATTACGACCGGGTGGCCAATATCTTCGTTTTTCACCACCCAAATGCTTTTCCCACTTATTTTAGCACTCTTGAAGGTTCATATATACATCATATATGTAAAATAAAAGCATACCGAAAACAAATAATGGTCTATATTGTAAATATAACGAATTCTGTCAGAATCCAAGGCTAGAAATACACAAATAACTACCCTAGCCCCTAGGTCTATTTAGCGCTTACCGGGTTAAGGGAGGATGGGCCGCTTTTCTGGACCACTTTCTCCCTCATGTTTTGCCCCATTAGTTTTGAGATGTTAAGATGTTTGCCCCATTAGTTAGTCGATTTGAAGACCTTTCGCCCCATTCCGTAGTCAATATTTAGACCTTTCGTGCTATTTAGGTGTCGATTTTTTCCCTGGCGAACAATAGTGAGACTGTAATGTTGGAAGAACCGGCCTTCGGCCGGGAAATTTTTCTACCTCTCTCTCTCTTACTTTACAATAGATTTTAATACCAGGTGTCTATTTTTACCACGAGCCAGCATATTTTATAAAATGTGTTTGACAGCAGGCTAAATTTGTACATTTTTCGATAGAAAAATTTCTCCGGCGAAGCCGGATTTCTCCATACAATGCTGGCTCGCTATTGCTCGCCAATAAGAAATCGACACCCGGATGGATAAACGTCTTAATAGATAAACGTCTTAATGGTTCACTTTTTGGGCGATTTTTGCATGTATTCATTATTTTTCTAGTTTCCTCCCTAGACCTCCATCAAAATTAAAAAAAAAAACATCCATTAGATCCCCCTTCTAGATTAATTTGTACATTTTTCGGTAGAAAAATGTTCCGGCCAAAGGCCGATTCTTCTAACATTACAGGCTCACTATCGTTCGCCAGGGAAAAGTTAGACACCTAAATAGCACGAAAGGTCTAAATATTGACGAAGAAATGTGGCGAAAGGTCTTAAAATTGACTAACTAATGGGGCAAACATCTTAACATCTGAAAACTAATGGGGCTAAACATGAGGGAGAAAGTGGTCCAGAAAACCGGCCCATCCCCCCTTAAAACAGTAGGCTGAATGGGGCCGAATGGATACAAGCCAGAGAAAGATAGAAAAGGAGAGAACAAAAACAGGTCACCCCCCTTAACTTGATGAAACACGGTCCAGAGAACCTATGTATTTTTGTCAACAGGGGGAGCATCTAACTTATGGGATGAGAGAGAGAGAGAGAGAGCGAGAGAGATTGTGAGTATGTGTGATGGAGAGAGAGAGAGTGAGTGAGCGAGCATGTGAGGGAGATTGTGATTTGTGAGTATGGAGAGAGAGAGAGAATGTAAGTGAGTGAGCATGTGAGGGAGATTGTGAGTATGTATGTGATGGAGAGAGAGAGAGAGAGAATGTAAGTGAGTGAGCATGTGAGGGAGATTGTGAGTATGTATGTGATGGAGAGAGAGAGAGAGAATGTAAGTGAGTGAGCATGTGAGGGAGATTGTGAGTGTGTATGTGATGGAGAGAGAGAGAGAGAGAATGTAAGTGAGTGAGCATGTGAGGGAGATTGTGAGTATGTATGTGATGGAGAGAAAAAGAGAGAGAGAGAGATTGTGAGTATGTATGTGATGGAGAGAGAGAGAGAGATTGTGAGTATGCATGTACAAAGTACAAAGGAGTACAAAGGAAATCAAGCAACAACAGATCCAGTGACCCTTCTAGGTTGCTTGTCCTCCAAAACACTGAGGATCAAGTGTCCAAACAGTGGTTTAGAGTGGGTAAGGGAACATTGGAAAGGGAATTACTGCCCTGGAACTAATGTCCGTGGCAGGATTAGGAAGTTAGTAGGGGACAGATGGGTTAGTAACTGAGGGGGGGATAAAATAAAGTTATTCATTTACAAACGCAGTCAGTCGCGGGTTTGATGCGAGATATTTGTCTAGGCGGAGTTTAAATGAATCAACGGTGATGCAGTCTATAACGTTTCGGGGAAGCCCATTCCACAAGTTGACAACTCGATTGAAGAAGAAATTCTTAGATTCGTGCGAGTTAAAAGATTTACCAATAATTTTGCAACCGTTTCCCCGCGTGTAATTAGATTGGTCGATAGTGAAATACTTACTACAGTTCATATTGTCGATGCCTTTGATGATTTTGAACACTTGAATTAAGTCGCCTCTTAATCTGCGCTGGGTTAAAGGAAATAGATTTAATTCTCTAAGACGCTCTTCGTATGGTTTGTTCTTTAGGCTAGGTATCATTTTGGTAACTCTACGTTGAACTCGTTCTAGCTTGTTTATATCTTTTTGGTAATAAGGGCACCAGGATTGAACGCAGTATTCCAGAAGAGGGCGGACTAAGGAATTGTAAAGGGTTAGGATAACTTCTTTGGATTTATGCTCAAATGACCTGCCTATAAAGCCAATTATTTTGTTTGCCTTCTTAACAACTTCTGAACATTGTTGACTCGGTTTTAGGTTACTCGATATTGTTACTCCCAGATCGGTTTCTCTGTTTACATTCTTAAGCTGAGTGCCATTCATCGAATAGTTTGCTTTCTCATTTAGGTATCCGATATGTAGTACTTTACATTTATCCGCATTGAAACTCATTTGCCAAATTTGGGCCCAACATGACAATTTATCTAGATTGTGTTGCATATCGTCAACTTGTTCTTTTGAGAGTACGCTATTTGCAATTTTTGTATCGTCAGCAAATTTTGAGATTGTACAGGTGAGACCCTGATCTATGTCGTTGATGTAAATTAGCAAGAGAATTGGTCCTAGTACCGATCCCTGGGGTACCCCGCTACTTACATTGGTCCATTTTGATGCCTTACCGTTTATGACTACTCTTTGCTTTCTGTCGCTGAGCCAATTTTCTATCCATTTCAACACACCGTCTTGTATTCCATGCGCTTTTAGTTTTAGCAGTAAACGTTTGTGGGGAACTTTGTCAAAGGCCTTTTGAAAATCAAGGTATATAATATCTACAGCTTTACTCTCATCGTAGAGGTTGAGGATATCGTGGAAGAAGTCTAAGAGGTTTGTTAAACAGGAACGTTTTTTACGAAAGCCGTGTTGAGTATCTTTAAGTATGTTATTTTCCTCTAAGTGATTTACGAGTCTGTCTCGTATGACCGTTTCTAGCATTTTACATACAACTGAGGTTAAGCTAATTGGACGATAGTTACTGGATAGGGATTTGCTGCCTTTTTTGAATATCGGTGTTACGTTGGCTAGCTTCCACTGATCGGGCATAGTTCCAGACTGCAAGGATTTATTGAATAGTAATGTCAGTGGTTTAGAGAGCTCATCCTTAGCTTCCTTTAGAACTCTAGGCGAGATTGTATCAGGTCCAGGCGTTTTATTTACCTTGAGTTTATCTAAACAATTCAATACTTCTCTCTCTGTAACGGTGATATTGCTTAAAACATCTGAATTATCAATCTGAATCGGCGATGGTGTAGGGATATCACTGAGGTCTTCTGTTGTAAAAACTGATGCAAAGAAGGTATTGAGGGCATTACTCATTTGTTCTTCGTCTTTGGTGTATTCTCCATTTTCATCGACTAACGGTCCAACAGTTGAAGTAACTACTTTTTTCTTTCTGATATAACTATAGAATTCTTTCGGGTTTGTTTTACTTTGATTCGCAATATGTAACTCTAAGGTCTTTTTACTTTGCTTAATTAACTTTTTGGCTTTGCGTCGTAGCTCTACAAATTTCAGCCGTTCTTCGTCATTTTGTGAGGATTTTAATCTATCATTAGCAAATTTTTTAGCAAGCAGGCAGTTTGAAATATCTTTATTCCACCATTTGGGCTTATTATTATGGCCTGGACGCCGAGTTTTCGATGGTATGCAGTCTTGCACTGCTTTTAGGTAAGTGGCTTCGAATAACTTCCAAGATGTATTTATGTCGTTATTGTGAATTAAAAAGCTCCAGTCAGTTTCTTTAAACATAGCTCTAAGTTTATGGAAGTTTGCTTTCTTGAAATTAGGGACTTTTTCGATGCTACTATTTGGTTCGTTACTAGTAAACTTTAAAGTGAAAGTTATCGTATGATGGTCGCTGTTACTGAATTCATCACCAACATTCAAATTCTCTATTAATTCTTCTTTTGTTGCAAGTACAATGTCAAGAACGTTATTACCACGGGTCGGCGTTCCAACAAATTGATAAAGCGAACTCTCTTGCAAGTTCGTATACAAGTCATGTCCGGAGTGTGAAGTAAGAGTATCGCCCCACTTGGTCACAGGTAAATTAAAGTCACCAAAAATTACGGTATCTTGTGAGTTACTTACATCTGCAATTTGTTCGTAAATTTCTCGGTCAGTTTGCACTGATTGAGCTGGAGGTCTGTATATTAATGCAAGTATTATTTTGGTACCTTTATTATTCTTTATTAGCACAAAAGATGCGTCGACGTTCACAATTTGAGGTTTTGACAAGAGGGTAGGGTTAAGACTTTCTTTGATATAAAGTAAAACGCCACCTCCATTTCGATTTATTCGGCTTTTCTCAAACATTACATAACCGGGAAGTGAATACTCTGCTAAAAAGTCTCTATCTTCTGTATTGAGCCAAGATTCTGTTATGCCAATCACATCATAATTTTCTGTAAACACTAGCTCCTCTAAATCTGAAAATTTATTGCGTATGCTACGAGCGTTTGCATAGAAAACCTTTAAATTTGTTATTTTAGAACTCACGGAACGCGCTTTAATAATGTTTCTGGTTCTTGTCGGATCTACATTTATGTTCATGGCTGTCCTCGGTCCTCGCTGTCTCCGGTCCTTATCGCTGGTGGTCCTCGGTTGCCTCTGTGTTTTTCTTGGCGTTGGATGATTTATGTCACTGCTGCTTCTTCTCGGATGGCGTTTTTTGATCCATGGCTGCGGACTGCTTCGTGTAGGAGACGACCCATGCGTGCTGAACCCACAGGGTTTAGATGAGTGCCATCCTTGCGGAACAGAGTAGGCTGGTTGTAGAATTTGTCCCAGAGGTTGATGAATTCAACTTCTTCCCTCAGACACAAATGTTTTAGTCGGCTATTTGTGCTGAAGGCCTTGTCGTAGAATTTGTCAGGTGCGTCGATCTTGGGGAGAATGCCTGAGATGATGATATTCCTTGACTTGTTTTTGTAGTGCTGGATCATCTTGCGATATTTCTCCATCAACTCTTCGGATCTGGTGCGCATGACGTCATTTGAACCAGCATGGATGACAAAAAGGGTATTTTCATTTGCATCCTTTGTGGTATCTTCGAAGGCTTCCACAATGTCGTCCAGTCCAGCTCCTGGGATGCAAAATCTTTTTCGTTGTTTTGGGACTCTGTCGCAGAACTCTTCGACCTGTCCTCGTAGGATGGAATCCCCAACGAGCCTGGTCTCTTCTGGTTCGTCTTCCATCTCTACCAATATCTCAAATCTGTTTGACATTGTGACTGGTAGACGAGACCTTTTCTGCGTTGGCCGTGCACCGTTCCTCACTGGTGTAAATCCGGAAACCTGTGGTGGCGGGACTCTACGTACAGGTCGGGGAGAGGAGTGGTTAGAACGGGGGCGAGGGGTTGGTACTGTTCGTGCTATCAGGCTTCTTGCACGAGGAGTGGGGGAGAGACTAAGGTGAACAGGGCGGCTGTCCTGGTTTGATGTCGGCTCAGGTTCGTCAGAAGCATCTGCTGCAGTGTCTACTGCATGTGATGGAGAGAGAGAGATTGTGAGTATGTATGTGATGGAGAGAGAAAGAGAGAGAGATTGTGAGTATGTATGTGATGGGGAGGGGGAGAGAGTGAGAGTAAGTATGTGAGGGAGATTGTGAATATGATAGTGATGGAGAGAGAGAGAGAGTGCGCGAATGTAAGTGAGTGAGCATGTGAGGGAGAATGTGAGTATGTTATGTGATGGAAAGAGAGAGAGAGAGCGCGCGCGAATGTAATCTATTTATTTACATTCGCTCTCTCTCTCTCTCTCTCTCTAAGTTAGGGAGATTGTGAGTATGTTATGTGATGGAAGTAGGGAGTACCACGTCCATGTGATGGGATTCTCATATACATGCTTCGCCACTTTGCTTTCTGTATGTGTGGGAGAGAGAGAGAGAGAAAGATAGAGTGGGTGTATTGTGTGTGGGAGAGAGTGGGTGTTGTGTATGTGTAGGGGGGGGGAGAGAGAGAGAGATAGAGTGGGTGTTTTGTGTGTGGGAGAGAGTGGGTGTTGTGTGTGTGTGTCGGGGGGGGGGGATTCATGGAGGAAATTGATACGGAAGGAGAAATCTAGAAGGCGAATGTATACTGGAGTCCTGTGTTACACTTTACATGGTTGTGTGTAACATGAAGTTCAAGAAACGGGTGAGTCATCTGATCACATACAATTCTGTGGGTTCCAGTAGCCAGATAGATTATTTCCTGGTGAACATGTAGAAATGACTGGAAGTGGTTTAGGGATGTAGGCTAAAGGTCATCCCGAGTGAGAATGTATCTCTCAACATAAGCTCCTAGTATGTGACATGACATTAAAGTGAGATCTTGTGTGCAAGAAGGTATGCATGCCAAAATGGAAATTAAGGTTGTTGAATAAATCAGAATATAGAGATAGGTTTTGCAGCGAACTGGAGAAAATGGATAGGAATAGGGGCACTAGGTCACATGATGTAGGTAGTCACTGGAACATCCTTGAACGTAGCCTTCTTGTTGCCACTGGCAAAGATATTTACTTAAAGCTAGGGATCTGTATCTTGTGTTTGTAAACCTGGAGAAGGCTTTTGATAAGATGCCCAGGGATGTTGTGCAGTGGGCCATGAGAAAACTTGGTGTAGAGGAGTGACTGGTGTGTGTGCTATAATGAAAATGTACGAGGACTCGCAAACGGAATTGAGGGTGAAAGGAATACTGAGTGAGGAGGTTGCAGTCCATGTTGGAGTTCACCAAGGTTTTTTGTTGAGCCCTCTCCTCTTTGTTATAGTTTTGGAGGCCCTATTTGGAGATTTTAGAACTGGGCTCCCATGGGAACTGCTATACACAGATGGCTTAATTCTAATCACAGATAATGTGCAGGATGCCGAGGTTCAGAAGGTAGAGTGAGGGCATGACAAACAAAGAATTAAAAGTTAATATCAATAAAACCAAGGTTTTTGCACAGTAGCTTGGGCCGTGGAAATGTAGAAAAAAACAGTGCATACCCATGTGCAGTATGCAGAAAAGGGGTGGGCGTGAATTCAATTCAGTGTAGCATCTGTCGTTTCTGGGTACTTCATGGGAAGAAGCGCTGTAGTAGAATAAATGGACCTCTGCCGAGGAAGAAAGTTGAAATTGAGAAATTTGGGTGTATAGTATGCAAAGCTGAGCTTGTGTTGAATGATCGGCTCGAGAGTGTGAACCGTGGCAATGTGTCGCTGGAGATGGTGGACAAGTTTTGCTACTTGGGAGATACCATCTCTGCCGGTGGTGGGGCCGAGGCCGCCACTATTGCCAGAATTAGATGCAGCTGGGGAAAGCGCAGAGAACTGCTGCCAATTCACACACGCTCACGTGTGCGTATGTACACATAGGCCTATCTGGACAGAGGGGGCCTGTCTGTGGTTTAACGGTTTAAGAGGAGATACAGTGTTTCTACCCACTGACTCCTACAATAATCTCAGAGAATCCCAAAATCTCCAAATGCCATAAGACTACTATTACAATGCTCATCACGCTACTCCAGGCGTCTCGACTGGTATGAGGTGAAAGGCAACTTAGGTGAAGCATAGAATTCAATGCAACAATTAAAGTATATCATCCCTGAGGATATATCACACAAAGATAAACATGAAAAATTGAGATAAACATGAAAAATTGGGATAAACATGAAAAATTGGCCAAAAATCATACTTAAAAATAGACATAAGAAATAAATATATACATTTGAAACACTGCAACGACTTGCACAGTTCATGTTAATAAGTATTCCGCACAGTTCGCCGAGGTCACTGGATAATGTTCGTCCAAATGAAATCACTTCACAGGAAGTCACAAAAGTTCGTTCAGTATATATATATATTTTTTCTAATTTGTATATACAATTTTTTTTTTAATGTTTTTTTTTTTTTTTTTTTTTTGTCATGTAAGTGACAATTTAATTATTTTTCTTAATAAAAACACCCCAACAAATGTCCATAATTGGGGTATTTGAATATTAAACAAAAAAATATTGCTAAAAATCGAGGTATCGTCCAGTGGATTCTTGACATGGCGATGATCACCGGAAGCTTGAAGTGTTGTCCTGGCAGGTATAGGGTTCCTGGCAGGGTCCACAGCAGTCACCAGCTCTGGCACACCTTTCTCATATACAAATAACTAACGAAGAGACCAATGATTATAATGGGAACATAATTATCAGAAACTCCTGATATATGAGATCAGTAACTAGTTCATTTTATCCTTTATCGACGAATAATACACCCTTACCTCCCAAGAAGACACAGCAGCAGCAGCAGCACGCAAGGCGCCCCAACCCAAAAAGTGGAAAACAGCAAACTCGGATTCTGGAAAGTTCCCCAACCACGTGGGACAACTCTTAAACCAGCACGTCTGCTATAAAAGCAAAAAATGCTACTCCATCATAAGGATAGCTAGTAGCTCCACGGATATTATAGCCTCCTAAATTATAGGTTTGACTCCTGTAAGGAGATAAAGAAAACCTAATATTTAGTAGTGGCCCCATAATCATTGACGATTATGCCTATTACATAAGGCACCCTCTTCAAACACTCATCTGCCGTAGTTTGAATCTCCCGCGCAGAGCATAAAAAATTGAGGAGCCTTCATCATGAGCGCACGCAACCTCACTCATGGTTCAGTCATTATGAAATTGGGTTCTCACTACGAAAAAACTTTGTAACAAATAAAAAAGAAAAAGAAAATAAGAATAACTATTCATAAGCTTTCCATATAATCGTGGATGTACTTGTGTGGATCTTTGACCAGACGCTGACTCAGGCGTCATTCTTCCTTCACTGACATATCAAGTAAACCAAAATCCTTAACCCGGGAGCTGCGGGGAGACTCTTAAGAGTTCCCCCGGCGGACTGCGGGAAGACTCTTGTGAGTAAGTAAAATAAAAAATCAATAAATTATTTTTTTTATTTTTATTTTTTTATTTTTTTATTTTTTTTTGGCCCCTGGGCCATGCAAAATCTCAGTCCTCTACCTCCCCTCCTTCCCCACTTTCCTCCTATCCTTCAGTTATCACCTATTTTCCCTATTATTCCCTTATTCTGAGGTATATTTTCGTGCTAACATTAGCGAGTTGCAAGCAGGGTGTTGTCATCACTGATGGCAATTGAGTGCAAGAGAGAGAGAGAGAGTATCGATCGACTGTGTCTCAGTGGCCTTGGGGGAAATTGGCGGGAAGGTAGCTTGCCTCACCCATACATTATACAACTCGCGGGCTATATCTCCGATTTTGACCATCCAAACGCTGTTTTCACTCGTTTTATTTTTGTTTCAGGTTAATACCTTTATAATCAACCCATAATAGGCGCATATGGATAATTATTAATGCTATTAATGGTACAATGAATATTTTAGTGACGGAAACACCTCAAATACGTCAGCACAGGGGGACGTTTTCAATTACCCCCATGCGCACTTGTTAGGTTAATACATCAACGAATGGGAAGGGGAAGGTCGGGAGGGCCCCAGTCGTCAATAATTACGGGGCCACTACTAAATATTAGGTTTTCTTTATCTCCTTACAGGAGTCAAACCTATAATTTATTAGTGGCCCCTCCATCATTGACGATTATGCCTGATATCTAAGACTGGAGGGGGACATTCGTAATCATATCATAACTCTAGCAAAAGCAGATAATCAAACAACCACATAGTATTCTTACTTCGAAAAGATATATATTTTGGCGCAGCACATAATTATATACAAAAAGGGGGTACAAGCAGGAGCCGTGCTTCAAAGAAGCCTGCTTGATAAAAAATGGTTAACTCTGAGATTCTGAGTACAGATCCGCCAGTTAATAAGGCACCCCACTTAAAATAAGTGGTGAAAAAAATAAAAACTTAAAAGTTTACATGTGCACATATAAACCCCATAAAACTAGTGGATATATCTTGCAAAATATATCCAATGCTTAAAATTAGATTGCTTCACAGCCAAAAACTACTTACAACAACACTGTTGTTTGTACTACAATTGTACTAGCACAATTTCCTGTAATGAATAGTACAGAGAAATTTTCATATCACAACACCCATAAACAGTATCACAGCTCACATACTCCGGCAGGGTCTAGGGTGTCCTATGTTACACTGACTGCACCCCCCCCCCCCCTTTTTCTTGAAATTAAACAATAAGTGACTTAGGGGCCACCTAGACCCTCTGCCTTAAAGCTATACATGGCAAGGAAGGTTTGTCTAGAGCTACTGAAAGGTATCGAGTCAAAAACGTATGATTAGAGGCCCACAACTGTGTGGACGTAATATCTTCAACAGACATTTTTTTAAGGAAACGTAAAGAGGCTGCCCACTTGCGTAAATCATGGGCCCTACCCACAACGCCGGGATTACTCTCTTTAATGACCTCGACCAAGAGAGAAGCCAGTTTACGTTTCATCAAGTGTTTACCCGTACTTGCTACCCATAAAGCACCCTGGTGATTTAGAGGTGCCACTCTCAAATATTTGGTTAGAGCTTGCACTGGACATAAATTATGGTGCACCTTTCCCCTTTTCAACGCCGGCACCGAGAACTCTGAAAACACGTGTTCACTGTGCTCATTCTTGGCTATGAACCCTGGGGAAGGTGCAATGTGAATACACTCATTAAGCCTACCAAACCTGAGGCAATTAGGTGTGTTGCTCATCGCCGCCAGCTCAGATACTCTGTTCCCGGTAGCCAAAGCCATAAGGAATACTGCCTTTTTTTAAAAGTAATGTAAAATCTGCAGTATGTTGGTACAGACGGGAATGAAGTAACGGCAATGCTTTGTCCAGAGACCAGGTAGGCATGAGCTGACGGGGAGGTGGGCGGAGTTTAAAACATGCCCTCATAAAACCTGTTTCCTCCGCGACTGGTATGGTGAGACCGGTAAGGTCCAAAAATGGCATCCTAATCGCTGTTAAGTGATTTTTTAACGTTACTACAGATAAACGTTTCTGCTCGAACAGATAATTTAAATAATTAAAAACCAAAGCCACCGAGGGCACACTTTGTTCTGTTCTAAGAATCCAAGAAGTAAAGGCTTGCCAATGCGATTGATACTGTCGCTTTGTAGACTGGGTATATTGATTCATGAATTTATTGGTCACGTCTCAACCATATGGTGCTAGCCACTTGGCCTCCTGAATGTCCATAATGCAAAAGTCAGCGAGGTCTCTAGGTTGCCAATTGTGTCTAAGTGGAAAAACCCGACCGGGAGTGACACCGGGTGCGGGCACCACGTTTTCAATTGCTGGTACCACAACTGCGCCGGCCACAGGGGCGCGATTAGCGAGACTACGCTCCGATAATCCTGTAGTTTGTTTACTACGTGGCACATTAGAGACGCGTCTGGCGGCGGAAACAGATAAATGGAACTCCACCTGTTCCAGTCTGTCACCAGTGCGTCTGGCCCGCCCGCCGGCGTTATCGTCCGGCGGGTGAGGTACAGTGGGAGTTTGTGAGTCTCCTCTGACGCAAACAATCCACTTGTGGATGGTAAGGCTCCGCAATCATTTGGTCGAAAATGGTTTGCTTGAGCGCCCATTCTACTGTTGTGCTCTGTCTCCGAGACAGAGCGTCTGCCCAGACGTTTGCTACGCCTGGGAGATAAGATGCGTGAAGATGAATGTCCAGCCTGTTGGCTAGAATAAAAATCTTTTCTGACACGTTTAGCAACTTCCGAGATCTCGTTGACCCTTGTTTCTGAATACAGTGAACCGCATTCAGATTGTCCATTCTGAAGGCCACCGACTTGCCCCGTAAAGTAGAGCCGTGAGCCTGAAGGAAATATAAGGGGACTAGTAATTCTTTGATATTGATGTGGGAGATTTCTAAATGGGACCAAAGCCCTTGACCCTGGTGCCCTTGGTTTGACTGAAAGCCCCAACCTATCGTTCCTGACGCATCCGTGTCTACCCATACTGTCGGCGGAGGAGAGGTCCATGACATTACTGAGTGCAACGTTTCCCTCTTCGCCCAGACCGCTAGTAAGTTGTGGATTAATTTTGGTATGGTCCATAATTTTTCCGCCGGCAATAGTGGAAAAAATTTGTTGCCTTCCAATATTAAACGTTTGACTTTCAACCGGCCCAACTTTACAGTTAGTTGAATCCAGTTGAGAGAGCCGACCAGAGACTCCCAGATTCTCCGTGTCGTAGTCAGACTGTGCAGGAACAGAAACAATTTCCTGCGAAATCTGTTTCGATTGTCCACACTCTGACTCAGAGTGAGAGTAGCTGTGTCCCAAACCAGCCCTATCCACTGAACTACTCGTGAGGGAACAAGGTTTGACTTTACCAGGTTTACCTTGAATCCTAGAGATTTGACATGATTTAATGTTATGTTGACATGATTGATGCATAATTGTTCCGTCTCTGCCACCACTAGCCAGTCGCCTAGATACCACAAAATCCTGATCCCTTGCTCTAACAAGGGTATCAGGGCTTACCGGACTAATTTCGTGAATAAGCGAGGTGCTAGGTTCTATCCAAACGGCATCCTCTGAAAGACATAAGTCTGATGCATGATTCGTAAGGCCAGAAACCGTTGAAATCTTTTGTTTACCGAGACGTGCCAATATGCGTCTGTCAGGTCTAAAGAACACACCCATCCTCCCGGCGGAAGTGTTAGCCTGATTTGATTCACTGTCAGCATCCTGAAGGACACGTTGTGAATATGGAGGTTCAGATAAGACAGGTCTACGACTGGTCTCATCTGAACACTGTCCCTTTTGGGCACTAGAAATAGTTTGGATGTAAAGACTGGGTAATTTTGAGGAACCGGGATGATGACATTCTTGGCGATCATTTCTCGGATCAGTGACTCCACCTCTAATGAAACTAAATTTGCCTTTGTCGGCTGACGTAAACGAGGTCGCCGGAGCCACTGCCAGGTGATGCCTTTGCGTGCCACCATCCTCGCCCAAGTATTTAATGGCCATGCGCGGTGACACGTCCGGAACGACCCAGTTAGCAGACAAGGGTTCGCCGGCTGTACTACCCTCTGATCCACCCGCCGTGAGACCGGCCCTGGGAGTGAGAGAGACTTTAGTTTTTTTATGGTGGTGGTGGATGCTTAGCCGACTGGCCGGCGTTGGCAGAAGACGGGCCCTGGCCCGGTCTGTTATACTTTCGTCCTTTATGACCTGCAAACTTTCCTTGTTTATATCCTGTACTGACCTTGGGGGGAAGAGGACTTAGGTAGAAGAAAGGGCTTGGACCCACCTGGCTGAGCTTTTGCGACTGGCTTGGGTTTGGGAAAGTTAAAAGCAGGTTTCTTAGAAGGGGCGGGACTGTGCTTAAAGGCCTGAGCCATGTTAAATACAGTTCTCCACACATCAGGGGACATTAAAGAGGGAGTTAGCACCGGCGACATGACCACCTGGTTCGCAATTCTATCAGGAAGTTTCCTCACCAGGGACATCCTAAGATCCTGTCTCGCCCGCACCGCCTCGAGCAAGGCTGTACGGATATCCCCCAACGACTGAATAGAAGTCTGAAGGAGTAAACGTCGAGATAGTTCAATTGATCTTCTGACATCCGCGTCCGCGATTGCCTGAGTCGATCTTAGCATAGACTTCGCCACCTGGTGCATAACAATGTATTGGGAAAAAAGTCTATACGCCTTCCCCCGTAGCCTAAACTCCCGGTCTAGGTGAGCTGGGGAAGGTGTAGTGAAAGGATCTTTAAGTTCGCATAGATTGATTTTGGGGGCAGCTAAAAATGCAAACAAAGCAGATGGAACTCCGCCGGCAGAAAAGACTGGCAGAGAGAACCAAGAATGGCTGTCCTGAGGAATCTGGTGCGAAGATTTTGAGGTGAAGGTGGTCGCAAAGTTCTGAGCCTCTACCTCCCATTCCACCCAAGGTCCTGGACCCAACTGCCCCACCTTCAAAACTGGATTAGCGGCTGTGTCTGTGACCGTTTGTAAATCTAATTCTGGAGTGAGAGCTGACAGTGCTTTTATATAATTAAAACCGTCATGCTTGGTCCAGTCAGAAAACAGTTTTGAAGCTGATGCAGGGGGTAGTGCAGGTGTAGCTGTATACACAAAATAGTCATGGTGATAATAGTTAGGAACGGCCTTAACTCCCTCCGACATATTATGTTCCAATAAGTCCAAGGAGGCACTTGACAAGTATTTTGGGTCTTGAATTTGGCTCATGAGTGTTGTCGAAGCCTTACATTTTTCGCGATTTCCATCCACCAGAATGCTGTTTATTGTGATGTATCATATATCAATGGAAAGAGGAATATTTATAGTACATGATAAAATAAAAAAAAATGTAAATAAATCGAAATATGAAAGTGTAAATGAGTCCGGAATACAATTATTTCCCATGCAATTGTCTTCACACCGTCCTAGCTCTAAATTGTGAGTGATGACCATATATTTTTTTTTGCTCAAATAATAGTATTTTTTCTCCTCTTTCCAAATCTGAAAACAGAAATTGTTTATCTTCAATAGTTCTCAAGCAGTGACCGAAAACAAAAAATATATGATTTTGATTTATATGGTTTATAACATTTTCAATTTATTTCGTTGCTACGAAGTGTATGGTTTTAAATTTAGGCTGTATGAATACGGCAAATAATGCTGATGAGTATAAAACAAACTAGAAGTTCCTAGGACAAATACTTTTTGCGCTATGAATATTTGAAATGAAGAGCCAAAATGCGAATATTTACGCTTCACCCATCTCTGTTCCGGCGATGCTAGCCGGGTTCCGAGCTGTTCCCCACCTCGTGGTTGCGTTATTTGCTCGGATACGTATATAACTGTATATATCACCGGAATCGGAAAATTGTGCTCTTTCCAATGGTGAAAACAAAAATAATATAGCATAATTGGTTCGCGAGCTATGCACAATTGTTTCCATGCAGTGACCGAAAAAAAAAAAATATGATTTTGATTGATATGGTTTAAAACATTTTCGATTTATTTCGTTGCTATGAAGTGTATGGTTTTAAATTTAGGCTGAATGAATACGGCAAATAATGCTGATGAGTATAAAACAAACTAGAAGTTCCTAGGACAAATACTTTTTGCGCTATGAATATTTGAAATTAAGAGCCAAAATGCGAATATTTACGCTTCACCCGTCTCTGTTCCGGCGATGCTAGCCGGGTTCCGAGCTGTTCCCCACCTCGTGGTTGCGTTATTTGGTCGGATACGTATATAACTGTATATATCACCGGAATCGGAAAATTGTGCTCTTTCCAATGGTGAAAACAAAAATAATATAGAGTAATTGGTTCGTGAGCTATGCGCAATTGTTTCCATGCATTGTTATTGTTATGAAAATATATGAGAATGTTTATACAGTTGTATATCTTTGCCACAATATACACCCTTTCCAACGAGAAGGGAAATGGCTTCTGGGTTGACACTGAAAAAACAAAATAAGAAAGCCAGGTAATCTTCAGGTAATAAATTCAGAAATAATTCTATTGTACACGTAAATAAAATAAAGTAATGTATATATATATATATAAATTATATATAATTATACAAGGTGTCAAACAAAATATAAAGAATGGTAAATGGTAATGGTAATGTATGTGTGTGGATATATTTATATATAATATTATATATAGCATATATATATATATATATATATATATATATATATATATATATATATATATATATATATATATATATAATAAGAGTTTGTGGTGGGGGACATTTATGTTGGGTATAATAATAAATAATAATAAATAATAAATAATAATAATAATAATAATAATAATAATAATAAATAATAATAAATAATAATAATAATAAATAATAATAATAATAATAATAATAAATAATAATAATAATAATAATAATAATAAATAATAATAATAATAATAATAATAATAATAATAAATAATAATAATAATAATAATAATAATAATAATAATCAATTATAATAATAATAATAATAATAATAATAATAAATTATAATATAATAAAGCAAAAATATAAATGAAATACAAATATAAATACTTTTTTATGGGTGATCCCATACACAGGAATAACAGGTATAATAATAAATAATAATAATACAAATAATAAAATAGGCCTAAACACAAAAATAATAAAACTAATAAAATGGTGGTGGTGGTGGTGGAGATGGTGGTGGTGTTGGTGGAGATGGTGGTGGTGTTGACACAAATAGGGTTGGGTTCATTTTCTGACCTGACCCACGGTCAGAAAAGGGACCCTACCCTATTGGTGTCAACACCACCACCATCTCCACCAACACCACCACCATCTCCACCACCACCACCACCATCACCACCACCACCACCATCATCACCACCACCACCATCTATCTCCACCACCACCACCACCATCTCCACCACCACCACCACCACCACCAAAAATGTTGACTGTACTTACTCACACTGCTGAGATTCCCTCGTGGCCACCAAGCCGTATATGTAGAGTGCTTTTGCCCATAACAAACTTACCTCCCAAGCACTTTCCACCAATAAATTATCGAGCAAAAATGCAAGCACTTTCCACCACTAAATTATCGAGCAAAAATGCACAGGGCTGAGGGAGCATGGCGACATATGCTCGACCAGTAATGAAAGTTTTTTCACTAAGAAACACTAATACAAGGTAAGATACACTACTTGAACGGATAAATAGCAATATAATTGACTGATATTTATATGAAAGTGTTCCACAAACAAGCAAAACGTTTGGCAAAAAGCATGGCCCCTCGTGGGCTCCACCACCTTGGTCACGTAGCCTACACCAGAGAATGCTCGACCAGTAATAAAAGTGTTTTCACTAAGAAACACTTATACAAGTAAAATACACTACTTCAAGTGATAAATAGCAATATAATTGACTCAATATGGTATGAAAGTGATCCACAAACAAGCGAAACCATGGCCCCTCGTGGAGCCCACCTTGGTCACGTACACCAGACTAGCAAAACACTTCACTAACATGGTTTTTATACCCTAAATAAGAATAACACAACAATCCATCGATAACCCAACGATATAGCACTTCGTTTGGGTTATATTAGGGCGGTAATACCAGCCAGGCTGGGCAAAATGGAGGCCCCTTGGTTTAAAGGGCCGCACACACCCACCTACTAGGCTGGCTGATGGGAAGAAACTGACTCTCTCTACCACCGCGGGGCCCTCACAGGGACGCTAGGGGGTTGCTAGATGTTTCCACATGTACATCTAACTTATCGGACTTACCAGCCAAAAAACCGGCTCAATTGCGTCATAAACTTATTTTCTAGCAATATAATAAGTCCATATGACGCGATCGCGTCATATGTGTTTTTGGTTCACTCTGCCATATGACACGATCGCGTCATATATGTCTGGGAGAGTTAATATTAACATCAAGTACATTACCCAAAATATCTAAAGCTCGTAACTTTCTAGATTTATTTCCTTGGATTACCCACTCTCGTGGCACTGGAAGTTCCCCTGACAAAGTGGGCTGTGCTACCTCTGGCTTAGTTGGGACCATTTGTACCCATGAATCATCTGGACCGTATAAAAGGGGCATAGCTACCTTTCTTAACGGTGCTTTATCTAAAGGGGGAGGATTCACATCCGCTACTACCCTTACACTAGAAGTAGTCAGTGCCGCCGAAGCAGGCCTAGTGACCATAGTAGGTGATACAGAAGGAGGGTGCGGAATCTGAGTTAAAGCAATGGAAGTAGTTAGAGGCCGAACACTTGAAATTGTCATGGAAGCTCCCAGGTCCACTGTAGGAGTCTCCGGCTGCTGGCCAAAAAATTTCGTTAGAGCAGTAGCTAATAACCCATCTATTTCCTCCGCCGTGACAAACTTAGCAGATGAAGAACTAAGAGGTGAATCATTCCTATCCTGTGAGTCGTCTAAAACTGAACCCGACTCCTGCACCTCCATGTCAGAGATTATAGACACCTCATCCTTGTCATCTGGCCCGTCACGAGAGGATTCCGCCGAAGCCGGGACCCCTTCGTGTTGCCATGTTAAGTCTGGAATGGATGATGGGATCGCAGCGTCCCTGTGGACGTCCGCCATTACCTGTGTCTCCTGAACCAGATGTGGGCCTTCATTCCATGGTTGGGAATACCTCCACACACCCAGGCCTTGGCCTGAACTCCCTTGGGAGTCAGTTACCCCATCAACCACTGAGCCCCCACTAGACCCTTCTAGAGGGCGATCACTGCCCACAGAACTCTCTAATTCTAAGTTTATAATATCCGTTGGCAACATGTCCGCCGGTAACACCCCCACCACCGTCTCTGACTCCACTCCCGCCCCATCAGATTGGACATTAGATACGTCGGGAGTAGAGGCAGAAAGTGAGGCATGAGGCTCCGGCGAACGCCGGGAGGCCTTTCGTTCATGAGAATCTTTCCTGGAAGATTTGTGGCTTCGGTGTGACTTAGATCTATCACTAGAACTGCTCTTGGACTTCTCAGATCTATCACTAGAACTGCTCTTGGACTTCTCCTCTTTGCTCTTCTTCCTCGCCGGTGAAGAAGAGTGACTAAGCGGTTGTTGTCTGAGGGGCGACCTGGACCTGGACCGTGCCCGTGACGTGGAGGCTGTCACCGGGGGCGTAGGTTCACGAGGTCTCTTAGATGTGCCGGGGGCTGGAGTAAGTGCTGTACCCTGCCCAGTCTCTGCCGACTTTTGTACAATTACTCTAGATTTAGAAGGGGTACGTTTAATAGGGGGGGTGCTCAATAAGTAATTTATCCTAAAGAATTACGTTATCACATTGAAGGGCTTTATGAGCCACTGTGGTAGCATAAGTGGACAACAGCTGCCTGACCTCCCGCAAAGCGACCGCCGCGGGTCTATCATTGTCTCGCAATACTTTATTACTCAATTGAGTACAGAAGGTACAGTTCTGCGTCACCCACAAACCCCTTGAGCGATCTAAACATTTAACACATCTAATGCAAAGAGTGTGTGCAAAGATAGGGATACCTGAACAGGAGGGTGTAACACACAAAGCAAAAACAGGGTCTAGGGCAGCCATGACAGAGACTGGTGGAAAACTAACCCACCCCCGGGTTTACTCCAGGTTCTCTATAGAGCCGCCGGAACTCCGCCCTGGAAAAAAGAAAATTTACAGGAATTAATGCTCATAAGGTCACACCAATATGTTCGAACACAAGTGTTAAATAACCCGCCGGGTAACGAGACGTAATACACAACCATTACAGCTCGCTACGCGGGAGGTTCATTTAGTAAAGATTTCAGAATATCTTAACCTGTCCAAAAAGATTTACGAATATCCTGACATGATATAAAGACCAGCATGGCTTTTATAAATGACGCAGTCTTCCCAGTGGTGTTTGTTACGTTTTACTGGAAAACCCATAAAAAGACGCCGGCCCCCGTATTATCTCGCAGATCAAAAACTGGGAAGCCTGCCTTAAATGCTAGATCTGACTTCTCCCGAAGCGTCCTAGATCGCCGTATGTCGAAGGCGGCGATACTTTAACATATCCCTCAATTGTCTGGTCAACTATACTGAATTGCAAATCCGTTAATCCCACCCTCCCAAGGTGCAACCGCCGGGTGTGAATTTTAAGTTTATAACGTTAACCCCAAGTGTTCCTATCCCCACTTCTTTGCAAAAGATCGCCGGGGAGGAAAGACCAATCAACAAACAGCCTAGTTTTACTGGCATTGCAAAACCGGGAAAAACTAAATTCAACAAGTGTCCGCTTGAACACTTAGTTAAATGGGTAAAGCCATCCCGCCGGGAAACACAGTAAGCCTGAACACAGGCTCCACCACAGAGACGCAGTCCTGGAGAGCCTCAAGCCACCACTCACCGGGGAAAACAAGCCTTTTTTAACCACGCGTGATTAAAACTCGGCAACCAGCCGGGTTTTCACGGTGTAACCGAGAAAACCCGCCGGAAAAGGCAACCCACCCCGCCCAGATTCAATCTGAACGCACCAAATAGACCGTGGAATTAGCCAAAGCACAACTAACCCAGGACACACAATTAGTCCGTGGAAATAGCCAATACACAACTAAACCAGGACACACAAATAGTCCATGGAATTAGCCAATACACAACTAAACCAGGACACACATGACACAGTAGTACATATTTATAACATAAATCAATAACACTTGTACATGTGGCAAAGCTACAAGAGGCTGGCTAGGCCTAAGCAGACGGAAATAATATGTAATCATGTCGTAATATAAACAAAAAGCACTGAATCATATCACAACAGGAACCACCGTCAACACACCAATGTAGCACAAAATTCCCGGCAAAGGGAAGACCTGACTCGGGACCCAGAAAAAACTTCACTAAGTGAAGAAAAATACGCTGGGAACGTCAGAGAAAAGAAAAAACTACTTCATCAGAAAGATAAGAAGAAGCCTAATAACGTGTAATGAAAGCCGCCTACATCACAAAGCTAGCTAACCGTGCAAACGTTTCACACGTCCACCATGGGACCACGAGGGTACACCCGAAATAGATGTCCCAAACACACGACCCAAAATACACTGCACTGCGGGCAACCCGCCCAGGACACTCCTGCTACGCATATCCTAACCTTATTCGATACATCCCGGAGTAAACAAATGAGAAAAAACTCACTAGGGACGCAGCAAATGCGGAACCAGCGGAGCGTGGGGAGGCACGTCCGGGTAGGTTGAGCGCAGAGCAGAGAAGGAAGAATGACGCCTGAGTCAGCGTCTGGTCAAAGATCCACACAAGTACATCCACGATTATATGGAAAGCTTATGAATAGTTATTCTTATTTTCTTTTTGTTTTTTATTTGTTACGAAGTTTTTTCGTAGTGAGAACCCAATTTCATAATGACTGAACCATGAGTGAGGTTGCGTGCACTCATGATGAAGGCTCCTCAATTTTTTATGCTCTGCGCGGTAGATTCAAACTACGGCGGATGAGTGTTTGAAGAGGGTGCCTTATGTAATAGGCATAATCGTCAATGATGGAGGGGCCACTAATAAATAACTAGGTTATAGCAAAGCTAAGGCGCAGAAACAAAAACAAAAACACATGGCGCGCGTGTCCAATGCGGACCGACTGGGTGCCTACACACAAGTACCCTATTTTAACACTTCCTGTGGACGTACCAATGGGGCCGACCGTCCTGGCTAATCTAAACCTATTCTATAACATCTCAGATAAATACAAATGAGCAAAAGACTCACTAGAGGTGAATGAATGTCGAATGAAGCGGAGGACAGGTTAGGCACACCTTGTCGAGGCGGCCACAGGGGAAGGAAGGAGGAATGGCGTTGCCTGGTTCAGAGTCTCGGATAGAATCCACAGAAAGACATCCACTAAGTTGGAAAGCTTTATTATAACAATTCTTAAGTTAATTTTTCTTTTTTCTTTTTTACAAAGTTTTTTTGTAGTGAGTTCCCAATCATAAAGACGATTCCATAAGAGAATGAGCGTTGCACTTACGATGTTGGCACTCTTTCCCCTGTGGCGGGTATTTCAAACAGGCTGACCGCGAGTGTTCGAAAGAGAGCTATTACTTAATAGGCATATCGTCAATGATGGAGGGGCCACTAATAAAAAATTCCCCTCCAGTACCTCGTATCACTCCTCCGCATGTGTCCCTCTTTCTTCCCCTTATTCCCTCCTCCTCATTTATCATGTATTTTCCATATTATTCCCGATATTTAGCGAGTATTTTTGCGCAAGGACGATTGGGAGGGAAGGGGGAGTATGGGGGATTCTTTCTCCGACTCTCTAGCCAGTCTCAGACATCCCCTAATCACTTAACCCGTACTGTACCGTAGGATACAGTAATAAAAGTCCCCAGCAGTCCCAAGCAATGTGGCAAAAATGGCAGGAGAGACCACCTATCCACCTCCAAAGATGAGGCAAGACTGGCTCTGTCACCCTTCAGTGGGTCTCATATAAGCTGAGAAGTGTTGCCAACACGGTAGCAGTGCTCAAAAGGTTCTGGTAACTGTTACAGGGTTGTACAGGCAGTTACAAGGAAAGTACAGTACATTACTGACGGATATATACGTTGCTGGGACTGGGGAGTTACTTATCTACTGACGTATATATACGGCGCTGGGATTGGAGGGGTTAATAGCATACAAAACGGTGTATGTAATTCTTTCGCCGATCCGCCTTAGAATAAGACAGCGGGGCTAAAATATAAGTTTTCACCAGCCAATTGCTGTTATCACTTCTTTTATTGCTCTTCAATGTTCATACGTTCATATTAAATATAAAATAAACGCATATGGAGAGGTAATAATGTCATATATGGTAAATATGACGATTTTCGTCAGAATTGAAGCCAATACCTTCGCCTGGCGCACACTTTGAACTGCCATAGCTCCGTGCTTCTCAAGTTAACCTAACCTAACCGTGGGGCTGCCGTCCCCAGACCCCCGCTGGTCTTAGCATTGATATAAAGGATGACAGAATACTATAAATATGTTGGAAAAGTGAAAACAATAGATTTCCACTAGTTCAAGATGGCCAACTTCTTTCCTTCCACCCTTATTTAACCCACAATGTCTAATGAAAAATAATGTAATTTCCGATGGTAATGACATAATATATAGGAATGATGTATGGGTCATAAAGATTATATATATGACATAATTGTAGAGGTACCTGAATTGGTGACATGATAACCTCCACATTGTATGTATGACATAATTATCGTGGTACCTGAATTGGTGGCCAGATGCCTTACTCCCCTTAATGAGGGTGGCCATACACAGAATGCCCCCAAGCGGACCTATTCCCTGTAAGAGGGACAACCCGGGCCAGTTTACTGAAGGACTTACAGGATTGATCACTTAATTTAGGATCTGTCTGACTCCAAGGCCCTCTGTGTATCTTGTTAGCACTATTTTTCTAAAGTGGTGTTTGGCTAGTCCATCCACTAACCTGCCTTACCCTTAGGTAAGCAGTACGGATTTATATCAGGTTATCTCCCCTAGACAGGTTGTTGTTGTTGTTGTTCCCTAAGCTGCCTGGCCGAACAGCACCGAGTCCCTGAGGAAGGCCATGGCCACGATCGGGCTTTCCACAGAGCTCTCATTGAGTGTAGATTGTGTTGTTGGCGTAAGTGGTTGTGTGAAATGCAGTCTTCTATGATGTGTTTAATGGTATGGGGTGCTGTGTTACATCCCGGGCAGGAGTCGACAACGGAGTCATCCAGTCTCTTCTGATAGCTCAGGAGAGCTGGATGGTGTCCGCATCTCAGCCTGGCCAGGTGGACTCTGTCCTCACGAGGAAGGCAGGATTCGGAAGGATGGATTTCGGGAGGTCGTGCATGCAGCTGCGTGTTGTCTGTGAGTGAGTGGATGGATCGGTGAGAGATATGAGTATGGATGTGCTTCTGGAAGTTGGTTCGGGGTGGGCAGGGAGGGAGAGAGGACAATAATTGTGTGTGATACCGTGTGCTGGGTGTTGTTTTGATATTTCTTGGTGTCTGTGGGTGTGTTGCCATGTAGTTTAGTGGGTGGTCTTGGTTCGTGGAGGCTGCTGCCAGGAATTGAGTGCCTCTCATGTCCAGATGGTCTTTGACTTTGAGGATTTTGGTTTCTTGATGTAGGTGATCTGTGGGTGCAGTAGCTGTGCAACCTGTAATGATCTTCAGGGCTTTGTTTTGAATAGTCTGTAAAGTCTTATGATGTGTTTCAGCTAGGTTAGAAGCCCAGGCTGGGCTTGCGTATTCCATCACTGATCTTATGTATTGTTTATATACTGTGGTGGTAGTTTCTTTGTTGTGTCCAAATTTTGTGTGAGCAAGTGACCTGAGGGCGTTAAGTCTGGGTGTCAGTTTCTTTTTAATGTTTGTGGTGTGCTGTTTGAATGTCATATGAGTATCATATGTTACTCCTAGGATTTTGGGTGTGTGTGTATGTGTTAGGGGTGTGTTGTTTATGGTGAGTTGAGGGATGTATTCGTGTTCTCCTGTCCAACTTGTGAGCAGGGTTGCGGTGGATTTGGCTGGGGCTAGATTAAGTCTGTTTGTAGTGCACCAGCCATGTAGTGTGTTGAGATAGGGTTGAAGGAGATCTGTTGCTCTTTTTGGGTCATGGTGTGTGCATGTGAGTGTTATGTCATCTGCATAGGAGGCTAAGTTTATTTGGGGCGTATTGGGTGTAGTTATATCGTGCATGTACAGATTGAAGAGTGCGGGCGATAGGACGGATCCTTGTGGGACTCCGTTTGGAAAGTTTCTGATTTTAGATGACTGACCGGCAAAAGATACGTGTGCACATCTGCCTGCTAGGAAGTTGGCCAGCCACCTTTTTGTGTTGTTGTGCATGTTTGTGTTGTAGATTTTGTTTGTTAGGTTGTGGCGGGGGATGGCATCGAAGGCTTTACTAATGTCGAGTGTGGCTAATAGTGATCTGTGTGGTGGTCTAGCTGAGTTGATGCCATCGAAAGCTCTTTGTGTAAGGTCTGTGAGAAGAGTGTTTGTGGAGTGCAGTGGCCTAAAGCCATGTTGTGTTGGAGCTAGGGGTAGGTCAGGTGTAATTAGTTGTAATACTAGGCGTTCCATGACTTTGGAGGGGGAGCAAAGGAGTGTGATGGGGCGGTGGGAGGAGGGTAGCGTGGGGTCTTTGTTGGGTTTGGGGAATGTGATGATGATACCATGCTTCCAAATGTCTGGTATTGTGTTGTGTGAATAGCTGTAGTTTGATATGTTAGTGAGTGCTTGTATGCCTTGTGGTCCCAGGTGTCTGAGGTGTGTGTTGCTTATGTTGTCTAGGCCACAGGCGGGTGAGTGCTTGAGATTGTTGATGATATGCTTTGTCTGGTGATTGGTGAAGGGTGTATAGTCAGGGTCTGTGGGGAATTGTCTCTTACGTCGGATGACACGTCGGTCGTCTTTGTGAGGTTTTAGGTGGCTGACATGTGAGAAGTGATTGATGAGAGTGATTGATGAGAGTGTTTGCTTGTTGTTTACATGAAGGAGTAGTCTGTTGTTGTGATTGCAGCATGTGATTGTGTTGTGTTGCTGTTGGAAAGTGTGATGCTGTTTAGTGTTTTGTAGAGTTTGTTGGGGTTTGTTTTGTGATCAAGTGTTTGTAGGAAGTTATTCCAATTTAGTTTTTGTTGTTCTTGTATTTTGTTGTTAGTCTGGGTGTTGAGTGCTTGGATTTGTTGTGTGATGTCTTGTGTGTGGGGTGCTGGGGAGTGTTTCAGTATGTCGCGTTGTCTGATGAGGTTTTGAATTTCTGGTGTGAAGTTGGGGTTGTGTCTTTTTCTGTTACCTCTTGGAATGTGTTTCTTGTCAGCGTTTTTGATAGTTTTATTGAGTATGTGTACAGCATTGTTGATGTTAGTGATGGGTGTACTGTTTAGAGTTGTGAAGTGTTGTTCTGTCTCATTTGTGAATGCTTCCCAGTTAGCTCTTTTATAATTGGTGTATGTGTGTTTGTGGCTAGCTGGGGTGAGTCTGGTTTTGGTGGTGATAATGATCGGGAGGTGGTCAGAGCCTAAGGTTCTGACCACCCTCCAGGATGTTGTGGGGGCGAGTTCTGGGGAGCAAAAAGGTGATGTCTGGAGATGATGGGTTATAGAGGGCTTGGTGAGGAATATGGGTATGTTGATGGATGTTGTTAAGGATGATGAGGTTATCGGTTTGGTTTTGTAGTACCAGCCCTCTGTCTGTGTCGGGGTTGTCGACAAACCAGGCCGACGTTTTGGCGTTGAAGTCACCACCCAGGATGATGTGTGGGGTGTGTGGGGTGTTTGTGATGTGTTGTAAGTGTGGTCTGTATTCATTTGGTACTGATGGGGATGTTTGGGGAGGGATGTATGTGTTTATGATGGTTATGTTGGAGTTGTTGCCAGTGCGTATTTTAATTGACTGTATTTCTGTTGTGTTATCATTTGGGGGGAGGAGGGATTTGGTTTGTACACTGGTTACTATGTATGATATTTCTTTGTGTACCAGGGTGATGAGTCCACCGCCCCCACCGACAGCCCGGTCTTGTCTGATGGTGGTGAAATTATGAAATGTGGGTGTTTTTTGTGTTGTGCGGAGTTTTGTTTCTTGTAAGATGGCAATGTGTATGTTGTGTTGTTTGATGAAGTGTGAGAGTTTGTGTTTCTTTGTGTTGATGCCATCTATGTTCAGTTGAAGAATGTTAATGTTATGTGCACGATGTATGTTGGGTGCTGCTGCACGAGGATGGGGTGGGGGTGAGGGGGGGGGTGGGGGGGGGGGAGGGGCTGGGGGTTGGGATGGTTGAGGTGGGGGTGGGGATTGGGGAGCAGGAGATGGGGGTTGGAATGGATTAGGATGGGGTGTGGTGTGTTGAGTTGAGGATGTGGATGGTATGGGAAGGTTAGGTGGGCTAGGGAGGAGAGGTGGACAGGTTTTAGGGGGGGGGAGTGGATGATATGGGAAGGTTAGGTGGGTTGGGGAGGAGAGGTGGACGGGTTTTAGGTGAGGGATTTGACTGGGAGAGGGAGGGGCATGAGGAACAGGTCCAAGTGTTTGTGTAGTGTTTCTTGGAGGCAAGTGTTGTGCAGGTGAAGTGGGTCCAGTTCCCGCATGAATTGCAGAGAACTGAACCCTTAGTATGGCGACTCGAAGTGATGGGTTTTGAGCAAGTTGGACATAATTATGTATGTGTACGTGGGTCCTGGGTTGCTCTCAATGTCTCCGGCTAGAAGAAGTCTTCGAGAAATGACAGCCGGAGAGTCATTTCTCGGTGTAGGAAAAACTGTGTGATGTGTGTGTGTGGTGTGAGAGGTGTGGAAATTCCCGGCGCGACCGAAGCCGCTCCAAGGACCCGTGCCCCCAAGGAGGGAGCAGGGGATGGTTGTGACGGTTTGGCTCCCGAAACTGCTCCCCGCGGCCGGCATCCGGTTTTCCTCCACTGGTCGTTGATTTTGTCTTTGGCAGTGGAGGGTCGGCAGCCATCCGTGGTTGGCAGTCTCGGGAGGTGGCCCCACGGCGTAGACGCCGCCACATCAGGACCTAGACAGGTTGCCGACCAAGGGTGACGAGTCCCATCCACCCGGATTTGAATAAGGTTGTCTCCCTTAGATGATTTGCCGACCAAGGCTAACGAGTCCCATCCACCCGGAACACATGATAACCTTGTTCAAATCTTTTTTAGAATACAATCTTAAATATGCAAGCAATTGTATACAAATTTATTAAGAAAACTTATGGTAACAATCATTAACTATAAACACTAATTTCTAGTTAAAAGTTGTTTACTGAACACATGTTTTCTTTAAAAATAATTTAACACATTTAACTAAAGTAGATTACTAATGACTAAGCACAGAATGCAAACTTAAAACAAAATATATAGGCCTACATATTAACATGTAAGCCTACAACTATAAACAAAATAATGAAAACTCGTCCCTCAACTATCATGTGGCAAACACAGCCATCAAGATGCAGACAAAACACCGGCTAGCATCTTCAACCTCAACAGTCAGCAGTCAAATGCGTTCAGTAATTCACTTAATCATTAATATCAAATCTTAATCTTACTCAGAAGCCCCGAACTATCTCATATAACCCAATGAAACAGGCTTTCAAGACAAATCCCGATTTACGAACTTGATATAAAGCAGAAATACATTATCAATTCATGAACTTAACCCGAGGAGTGCAAGAATGAGGTACCCAAATGTGCCCAGGAAGCATATTTAAACCCTTCGATTCTGACAGAATTCCTTATATTTATCATATACAGCGTTATTTCTTCTCCATATGTGTATATTTTACTTATATGATGAACATATGAACCTTGAAGAGCGATAAAAGAAGTGTGAACAGCAATTGGGTTGTGGAAAACGAATATTTTCGCCGCCTTGTCGTATTCTGGGTCGGCCGGCTGAGAGACATACATCTTCCCTCTGCAATGTCTTGCAAGCTACTGAGCAACCCGAGAGAGATCTCACACTTCTATAGAGTCTCTAAATGACTCGCCCCTATCCCCGAGCCTGCCTGAGAATAATTGGCGCAGAAAATAACCGATAAATTAGGGAAATAAGAGGAAAAAATAGCCGATAATTGAGGAGGGGGGGAAGGGGGGTTGGAACACAAGTGGATGAGTGTTAGGAGGTACCGTACTAGAGGGAATTATCTCACCTAATCACATATTCCTTTGTTTTGAGAGCCCCTGGAGCATTTTGAAAGTTTTTTCATGGTATTGCTTCTGCGAGGCCTATTGCGTACGGTATACAGATACTTCCGTTAAACTTATCTCGTTTCTCTGGTTAAGGGACTGAGGTTCTCGAAAAGGGGCTCCACTCCTAACGCTATTCTTGACTTGCAGTGTGCTGGCTAAATAATCCAAAAGGGTTGATAGCCTATGAAGTCCTTTTTTAACTAAATAATCATGAGCTATGAAGCCTTTAACCCGAGAGCGGCGCGTCATTGGTAGTTCAAACCTTCCCGCCAAATGAGGATATTTTGGTCCATTCCCACCTAAAATCGTCATTTTACCACAAATATTGTTATTAATTATTCATATGCACCTATTTTATACAGCAATAAAACAAGTGGGAATAGTATTTGGGGGGTGAAAAAGACGAATTATTGCCGACCCTCCAGTCATGAAATGAGACTCGAACGAGACGTATATCCTCCCTCTTCGAGGCCTAAAGGCAGACTGATGTCTCTCTCTCGCTTTCTTTCTCTTCCCACGCTCTCTATATGCGTACTAGACGGCCTTTGGAACCGGGTTGGAGATATTGGCGCGATAAATAAACCGATAAACAAGGGAATAAGAGGAAAAATAGGTGATAATTGAATGGGGGGGATGGAAGGAGGGGGATTTGACACATGTGGAGGAGTGATAGAAAGTATGGGGGTAATTATCCCATAATCACATATTCCTTTGTTTTGAGTGCTATTGGTCTTTTAAAAGTTTTTTTTTTTTTAGGCCTTGGATCTTAAGACTCCCACCACCAAAATGTCTAAAGAGTCTCCTCGCCGTTCCCGGGTTAAATTCATGAACGTTATATGAAGCAGTAAAATACTAATTCTTAAAATTAAGAAGCCGTGACATTTCATGAACCTTGTATGATTCTTACAAATATGAATTCGCTAACAATGAAACATGGAACATCTCCGAAACCATACTGATTCACAAATACTTTATACGAAGCATAGGCTTACTAAAGAGATGAGTTGAAATATGAAGCAAGACTTACAAGTAGTTAAGTTAAAGAGAGATAGAGTAAAACAAAGTCGGGTTGAAATTATAGGTTTGAGTCCCGAAGGGAAGAAGGAAAACCTAATATTTAGTAGTGGCCCCGGAATCATTGACGATGCGCCTTACTAAAGTATGGACTATCTTTGAACTCTATGGCTCGCCGTTCAAACGACCAGCCTAGGAGAGTAAACATCAAGATTGCCAATCTTTGTGAGCAAAACGCTCTTAACCCCCTCAGACAGGATACTGTATATTAACTTACTGACGGGTTGGCAGACCGCCCGGTATTTCTCCCACAACAGTTATTCTCACACTGAGGGACCGTTAGGAGTCCGAGGAATTTTGGGTTGCCATCAATCGACAGATTATGATCTAACTTACCTAACTTACTGAGCTCAAAATGACGCAGAAGCATCATATAAATTATTATTGAGCTATTGCACTAGGCTCATATGACGCGGTAGCGTCATTTGATTGTTTTGGGCGGAACCGTCATCATATGAGACGGAAAGGGCTAAATATAACAAAACCACTCACGGACTCGTTCTTATGATGTGGGTACCACTACTAGAAAAAACAGTAAAAAAATAAAAATATTAGAAGCATTAAACATGATCCAGCATAATGCACTTCTCAGGTGTCTGCTGTCTAATGTGCGCGTCATCCAGTTCTTATCTGGACGTATATGTCCTTCACTGATATATCAAGACTTTCTATCAAGACTTTCTATCAATACAGTAGATGAATGGGAAGGGGATGGTGGGAGGGCCGGAATCGTCAATGATTCCGGGGCCACAACTAAATATTGGGTTTCCCTTCTTCCCTTCGGGACTCAAACCTATAATTTATTAGTGGCCCCTCCATCATTGACGATGCGCCTGATGTCACAAGTCTGGAAGGGGACATTCATCGAGAAAATCAGAACCACTAACATATTACTAAGGTCAAAGCAAAAACACACAAAAAGATCTATGTTTAATAGAAAATAGAACAGAAGTACAGGCGGCGTTTATTAACCTCTGAAGTGCGCATGGGGGTAATTGAAAACGTCCCCCTGTGCTGACGTATTTGAGGTGTTTCCGTCACTAAAATATTCATTGTACCATTAATAGCATTAATAATTATCCATATGCGCCTATTATGGGTTGATTATAAAGGTATTAACCTGAAACAACAATAAAACGAGTGAAAACAGCGTTTGGATGGTCAAAATCGGAGATATAGCCCGCGAGTTGTATAATGTATGGGTGAGGCAAACTGCTATCCCGCCAATTTCCCCCAAGGCCACTGAGACACAGTCGATCGATACTCTCTCTCTCTCTCTCTTGCACTCGCTTGCTATCAGTGATGACAACACCCTGCTTGCAACTCGCTAATGTTAGCACGAAAATATACCTCAGAATAAGGGAATAATAGGGAAAATAGGTGATAACTGAAGGAGAGGAGGAAAGTGGGGAAGGAGGGGAGGTAGAGGACTGAGATTTTGCATGGCCCAGGGGCCAAAAAAAAAAAATAAAAAAAAAAAATAAAAAAAAAAAAAAAAAAAAATTCGATGTCAAAAGTTGATTTTTTATTTTACTTACTCACAAGAGTCTTCCCGCAGTCCGCCGGGGGAACTCTTAAGAGTCTCCCGGCAGCTCCCGGGTTAAGGGTTAGCCTGTGGTGTTGTAACCTGATGTTTGATAGAACAGTAGAAAACAACACTCATAAACTATACATCTACCATATGATAAATAAATCAATATTCTTTGCATGGGAAATAATGATATAAAATACGACATCTGATTAGAGAATCATTCGTATAACAGGTACTCTATTACAAAATAGTTTGTACTATGTAGGCCTACAGTACTATGTAGGCCTACAGTACTTGCAAATATTCTTAAAATTAATAAGTACAAAATAAGTACTCTATTGCCAAAATTAAAGTACTAAAAGAAAAGTTTTCCTGACTAGACTGTCTTAAGTCCTAGGAATGGGTTATCACATGAGCCTTATCTTACATATCCAGTGTATCACATAGGAGGCAGATAGGAGGTCTTAGCTAGAACACTCCCCCCTCCTTTTTTTTGTACAAGGAAATAGCTTAAAAACTAGACTTTCTGCCTGAGACCTACACATTGTAGATTGGGTTTCATGAGATTCACGGACAGGTAGGCTACCGCGTGATAAACGTATGATTAGAGGACCATAAGTTTGTCCTTTGCATGTCATCGAGGGAATAATTCTTTTGTAATCTACGAATAATTTCTAATGCGATGGAATTGAAAAATATAATATCCTTCCAACACATAGATAAACAAGAAATAAGAAAGTCAACAAAAAATATTCCCCCGTCTTTCTCCAGACAGGATGGCGCCGTCGGAAGTTTGCCTTTTATTTAATTATTGTTTTTTTCCCACGGTATATTTTCGCCTTGAAAGTGTGTCTACACAAAATGATGGGGAAATATTTTAACATGTTTTTAATAGACATTTGTGTTATTTTTGCTGATTATGAGTTGGTGGAAAAAAAAAAATCTATAATTCCATCATATCGGAAATGATTCACAGATTATATAGAGACCAAATTATAGGCTTGATCCCCAGAGGGGAGAAGAGAAAACCTAATATTTAGTAGTGGCCCCGGAATCATTGACGATCTGCCTATTATATAATAGCTACCTTTCAAGCCCTTGTGTTAGCTGTTTGAAACACCCGCCGCAGGAGGAGAAGAGGAGCCAGCTCGTAAGGGTACGCTTATTCTCTTACGGAATCGTCCTTATGATTGGTTACTCACTACGAAAAAACATTGTAAATAATAAAAAAAGAAAAAACACATTAAGAACTGCTATATTCCGGCTTCCCGATTTGTGGACATTTTCCCATGCGCAGCCAGACGCTGATCCTCCTGCGTTATCTCGGCCTTCAATGACATATCAAGATTACTTAAATATCAACGAATGGGAAGGGGATGGAGGGAGGGCCCACGTCGTCAATGATTCCGGGGCCACTACTAAATATTAGGTTTTCTCTTCTCCCCTCCGGGAATCAAACCTATAATTTATTAGTAGCCCCTTCATCATTGACGATCTGCCTGATATCACAAGATTGGAGGGGGACATTTGTGCTAATATCCAAAACCACTAATAAATCTAATAATAGGTTGAAAACCAAACACCACAATAGCAATCTTAACTTTATTGTATACATACAATATATATAGTGTCATAAAAATGGAAACAGAAACAGAGGGCGTACTTCGAAGAAGCTCTGCTTATAAACTTTAATTTAATAGTGGCCCCTCCATCATTGACGATTATGCCTATTACATAAGGCACCCTCTTCAAACACTCGTCCGCCGTAGTTTTGAATCTACCGCGCAGAGCATAAAAAATTTGAGGAGCCTTCATCATGAGCGCACGCAACCTCACTCATGGTTCAGTCATTATGAAATTGGGTTCTCACTACGAAAAAACTTCGTAACAAATAAAAAACAAAAAGAAAATAAGAATAACTATTCATAAGCTTTCCATATACTCGTGGATGTACTTGTGTGGATCTTTGACCAGACGCTGACTTAGGCGTCATTCTTCCTTCTCTGCTCTGCGCTCAACCGACCCGGACGTGCCTCCCCACGCTCCGTTCGTTCCGCATTTGTGCGTCCCTAGTGAGTTTTTTCTCATTGGTTTACTCCGGGATGTTTCGAGTAAGGTTAGGATATGCGTAGCAGGAGGGTCCTGGGCAGGTTGCCCGCAGTGCAGTGTATTTTGGGTCGTGTGTTTGGGGAATCTATTTCGGGTGTACCCTCGTGGTCCTGTTGTGGACATGTGAACTTTTTCACGGATAGCTAGCTTTGTGATGCAGGCGACTTTCATTACGCGTTATTATTGCTGCCTTTTATCTTTCTGATGAGGTAGCTGTTTATTCTCTGACGTTCCCAGCGTATTTTTCTTCACTTAGTGAAGTTTTTTCTGGGTCCCGAGTCAGTTCTTCCCTTTACCGGGAAGTGTATGCTACAGTGGTGTGTTGACGGTGGTTCCTGTTGTGATATAATTCAGTGCTTTTTGTTTATATTACGACATGTTTACTGTGTTTTCCGTCTGCTTAGGCCTAGCCAGCCTCTCGTAGCTTTTGCCACATGCACAAGTGTTATTGATTTATGTTATAAATATGTACTACTGTGTCATGTGTGTCCTGGTTTAGTTGTGTATTGGCTAATTCCACGGACTATATATGTGTCCTGGTTTAGTTGTGTATTGGCTAATTCCTCGGACTATTTATGTGACTTGGGTTAGTTGTGCTTTGGCTAATTCCACGGTCTATTGGTGCGTTCAGATTGAATCTGAACGGGGTGGGTTGCCTTTTCCGGCGGGTTTTCTCGGTTACACCATGAAAACCCAGCTGGTTGCCGAGTTTTAATCACGCGTGGTTAAAAAAGGCTTGTTTTCCCCGGCGATTAGTGGCCTGAGGCTCTCCAGGACTGCGTCTCTGTGGTGGGGCCTGTGTTCAGGCGTACTGTGTTTCCCGGCGGGATGGCTTTACCCATTTAACTAAGTGTTCATGCGGAGGTACAGTGTGCGCGGAGCAGAGTAGACGTGTGCCGCCTGAGCTCTGCCTCCCATGTTACAAAGACTGTCCTATCGAAACCTTTAATTGCTATTGGGATGGCTCCTGACGTAAAGTGTTATAAATGCGATAAAACTGATGGGGAGAGAGAGAAGTTAAAGTGGATTGGATGCTCAACTTGCAAAAACTGGGCCCATATCAAAATTAATGTGAACACTTGATTGGCATAAAGACTGAAAACGTAGCGCACATAAACTATGTCTGTGATCCATGTAAGACAAAGCTTGGAGTGTTAACTTCATTTAAGAATGAAATGGAAAACATAAAGAAAGAAATGATGAAAGAATTGATTGAATTCAAAGAAACGATGACCCAAGGTTTTGATGTAATGAGCGATAAACTAAAAAACATCAGGAGTGAATTAAATGATAAGATGACCCAAGGACTAGACGGTATAACTCAAGAACTTTCAACTCAATTGAAAGTAGTGAAGATGGAGATGCAAGGAGTCACTAGTGGTATGGGAAATGTTGTTGATGCTATAAGCGCTGACCCCGCGCAAACGTCAGCGGTTTCTGACTCGCCTGGGTGGTCAGATGTGGTGGCGGGGAGAAGAAAGAAGAAAGAAAAGAAGAATCTACTCGTTCTGAAGGCGACGGATGAGAATGAAAAGGCAACTGACAAGAGAGGAGAAATTTCTCAGGCGCTAGAGGGGATTGAAATTCACAATACGAAGTTTACTCCTAAAGGGAACATGGTGATGAATTTTGGCACTGTGGATATGCTGAATGATGCAGTTAAAAAGTTGGTAGAGGTGACGGCTGTTACTACAAGGAGTGTGAAAAAATTAAAACCAAAAGTGATGATTTGCAATGTTCGTCCTGAAGAGTCCAAGAGTGAGATAATTGATACATTAATTGCAAGGAATGATTTTCTGAATTCGATTGATGATATTAAAGGAAAGATTGCCATGATTTTTGATAAACCAGCTGCTGAAGGTACAGTCCATTATATCCTGAAATGTGAGCCTGAAGTCCGTGCGGCTCTCTACAAATATAAAGACAAGGTGCAACTTCAATGGGGAATATATAATATAAGAGACAGGTACCATGCATTGGCTTGTTTCTATTGCCAGAGATTTGGGCATGCAGAAAATAAGTGTGCTGCTAAACTAAACAGTGATGTGCCTGTTTGTTTTAAATGTGCTGGAACACATAGGTCGAAGGATTGTAAGGTGACTGTGAGAAAGTGCATAAATTGTATGAGATACGGGACACAAGACGTGTATCATTCATCATCAGATACCCGGTGCCCGGTCTTTTTGAGTGAGATAGTCAAGGTGAGAGACCTAACTGATCATGGAATCTAGTGCTTTAATAAAGATAAAGGGGGGACTGATAAACATTCAATCAGTGGGAAATAAAACCTTTGAAATTCGAGACTTAATTAATGAGGTAAAATATGATGTACTAGCGGTAACTGAAACATGGCTGAGTGAATACGATACTGCTAAAATACTTGAAATGACTCCTTTAACGCATACCTTCTTGCAAAATCCACGAAGAGGGAAGGGAGGTGGTGGTGTGGGAATTTTTCTTACAAACACGTTTAAGAAGACGAAAATATGTAAATCTGCAAGGTTCGGTAGTTTTGAACATATACAGGTGGGCTGTGAGATTGGAGGCTGGAAATGTACTTTTATTGTTGTTTATAGACCCCCAAATTTAAGTGCCAGTACATTTATTGATGATTTTAGATTATACTTGGAAACAATTGATATGGTTAGTACGAATACATTCGTCTTTGGTGACTTTAATCTGTGGGTGGACGTTCCGAATGATTACTATGCTACTATCTTTATAGAATTGATGGAGTCTTTCCACTTGATAAATAAAGTGCATACTGCAACTTCAAGAGGTGGTCATGCATTAGACTTGGTTTTTACGAATAGAGAAAGCGATATGATAAATGAGCTGTATGTTGAAGATGAGTGTTGTATTTCGCCGGTCCATAAACTAGTTACTTTTAACATGCCGTTTGTAAGTAAACCTAGACAATCTAAGACAATAAAGTGTAGGTTAAAAAGAAAATTTGAGCCACAACTACTAATATCGACTGTTGCGAATGAAATACTAATTAACCTAACAAGTGCGCATGGGGGTAATTGAAAACGTCCCCCTGTGCTGACGTATTTGAGGTGTTTCCGTCACTAAAATATTCATTGTACCATTAATAGCATTAATAATTATCCATATGCGCCTATTATGGGTTGATTATAAAGGTATTAACCTGAAACAACAATAAAACGAGTGAAAACAGCGTTTGGATGGTCAAAATCGGAGATATAGCCCGCGAGTTGTATAATGTATGGGTGAGGCAAGCTACCTTCCCGCCAATTTCCCCCAAGGCCACTGAGACACAGTCAATCGATACTCTCTCTCTCTTTCTCTTGCACTCGATTGCCATCAGTGATGACAACACCCTGCTTGCAACTCGCTAATGTTAGCACGAAAATATACCTCAGAATAAGGGAATAATAGGGAAAATAGGTGATAACTGAAGGATAGGAGGAAAGTGGGGAAGGAGGGGAGGTAGAGGACTGAGATTTTGCATGGCCCAGGGGCCAAAAAAAAATAAAAAAATAAAAAAATAAAAATATATATTTTTTTTTTTTTCGATGTCAAAAGTTGATTTTTTATTTTACTTACTCACAAGAGTCTTCCCGCAGTCCGCCGGGGGAACTCTTAAGAGTCTCCCCGCAGCTCCCGGGTTAAGAAAAGAGAACACTGTGCTCACGGTGAATTAATAGATGACTGTACGTCATGTTTCACTAATCTGTATAACAGCATTGCTAGAGAAAAATACGAAGATATGTGCCCCATTATTGAAAAGAAAATAGTAATAGTTGATAGTGCGCCGTGGTTTAATGCTGATATTCAAAGAGCAAAAAAGGCCAAGAAGAAATATGAGAGGCTATGGAGACGTCTACGAACCGAAGAGGCAAGAGATAACTATAAAAGAGCTCGGAATATAGAAAACAGGCTCATTGTGCTTAGAAAACGTGAATACTATATGAATAAAGCAAAAGAAGCTGGATCTGATATGAATAAGCTGTATGTGGTACTTGACAACTTGACGGGAAACAAGAAGAAAAATAAGTTACCAGAAGGGATTCCGGATATGACATTGGCGAATGATTTTTCTGACTTTTTTTGTGATAAAATTAATGCCATTGTTGGAAATTTTGGAGTAGTCGAGACTCAAGACGTTCTTGTAGCTGAGCCTACTGTGACTAAGTTAACAGAATGTACTATGACGGATCTGAATACAGTTAAATCCATAGTTACGAAAGCAAAACTTACCCATTGTAGTAATGATCCTATACCGATACGTGAAATAGTGCACAGTAAAAATTTTAACAGTTTTCTGGACATATATGTTGACATAATAAACTGTAGCATTGCAAATAATGTATTTCCATCGTCTGAAAAGAATGCGATTGTGAAGCCTATTATTAAAGGGAGCCTTGATTCTCAATGCTTGAGCTCTTTTAGGCCTGTTTCCAATTTAACATTTCTATCAAAAATTACTGAAAATGTAATTCTGGGTCAGTTATGGGACCACTTGAGTTTAGTGAAGGCTCTCCCAGACAACCAGTCCGCATATAGAAGACTTTACTCTACGGAAACCACGATGTGCTCTGTGATTAATGATTTACTCGTGCAAATGGACAACGCGAAGTGTGGAATCTTAATTTTGTTGGACTTGAGTGCTGCGTTCGATACAGTGGTGCATAGCTTACTAATAGAAGACTGTAAAGCTATTGGTATTGATGGTAATGCGCTGGAATACCTTCAAAGTTACCTTACTAACAGAACTTATTGTGTGCAAATAAGTAATAAATTCTCAGAGATGAAGCATCTAGAGAGGGGCGTCCCTCAAGGGAGTGTTCTTGGACCAATTCTATTCTGTATATATACAATTGCACTATCTAGCATATTAATGAAACATGGAGTGAAATTCAAATGTTTGCGGATGACACCCAATTCTATCTGGCACTAAGTGACGTGGTGAATGTTGAGGAGAAGATTAGTGGTTTACTAAAAGACATTGGGAAGTGGATGGAGTCAAAGAAACTGAAATTAAATGAAAATAAAACTGAATGCCTATTAGTAGGCAGACGGGTGAACCTTGAGAGACTGGGCGTGCAAAGCCTCAATATCAATGATAGTGTGATGACTGTGAGTAGTGTGGTGAAGGATTTGGGAGTTTTGGTTGATAGTGAACTGTCATTTAAAAACCAGATTAATCAAACAGTGCGAATCTCTGCCTATCATCTGAGGAATATTGCTTTTGTGAGAAAATATCTGGATATTAATACAACCAAAATGTTGATCCACAATCATGTAATTAGTAAATTAGACTATTGTAATTCTCTATATTATCGACTACCAAATTACTTGCTACGAAAACTACAACTTATAATGAATAGAGCAGCAAGATTAATAAAGAGTTTACCATTCCGTGCGAGTATAACGCCGGCATTAATTGACCTGCATTGGCTGCCGGTGAAAGCGAGGATCATATTCAAACTGTGTGTTATAGTGTATCAAGCTTTGAACTTTGGAAAGCCGGAATATGTGCGAGACTTATTGGAAGACTTCAATGTTGGCACTGATATGATGCTGAGACATGGCAACGTGCTGCATCAATTGAATGAGCCACGGTGCAATCATGAAATTGGATTTAGGGCCTTCGAAAAGAGTGCACAGAGACTTTATAATAATCTACCAGTTAATGTGAAAAGGTGTGCGAACATAAAGGCCTTTAAAAAGTCACTAAAAACACATTTGTTCAGGGAGTGTTATGACTTAGAAGATGGCACTGTGAGACAAGACTACAAGTGCTAGATGGTTTAAAGGGCAGCTGCGACGAGCGTCACATCTAGTGACGGAGCGCGGCTGAGAAACTCCACACCAAGTAACCAAGTAACCAAGTAACCAAGTAACACTTGTTGAGTTGAGTTTTTCCCGGTTTTTGCAAAGCCAGTAAAACTAGGCTGTTTGTTGATCTTTCCTCCCCGGCGATCTTTTGCAAAGAAGTGGGGTTAGGAATTTTGGGGTTAACGTTAAAATTCACACCCGGCGGTTGCACCTTGGGAGGGTAGGATTAACGGTTTTGTTTAATTCAGTGAAGTTAACCAGACACTCGAGGGGTACGATACGTATCGCCGCCATTCAACATACGGCGATCTAGAACGCTTCGGGAGAAGCCAGATCTAGCATTTAAGACAGGCTGTCCAGTTTTTTATCTGCGAGATAATACGGGGGCCGGCGTCTTTGAGAGTGGTTTTCCAGTAAGAACTTAACAAAACACCACTGGGAAGACTGCGTCAGTTATAAAAAGCCATGCTGGTCTTTATATTATGTCAGAGGATATGCATAAATCTTTGGGACAAGTTAAGATATTCTGAAATCTTTATTAATGAACCCTCCGCGTAGCGAGCCGTGATAGTTGTGTATTATGTCTCGTTACCCGGCGGGTTGTCTAAAAACACTTGTGTTCGAACATGTTGTTGTAGCCTTATGAGCATTAATTCCTGGAAATTTTTCTTTTTTCCAGGGCTGAGTTCCGGCGAGACTTTCGAGAACCTGGAGTAAACCGGGGGTGGGTTCGTGTTTTCCACCAGTCTCTGTCATGGCTACCATAGACCCTGTGTTTGCCTTGAGTATTGCTCCCTCCTGTTCAGGAATCCCTATCTTTGCACACACTCTTTGCATTAGATGTGTTAAATGTTTAGATCGCTCAAGGGGTTTGTGGGTAACGGGGAACTGTTCCTTCTGTACTCAATTGAGTACCAAAGTGTTGCGGGACAATAGTAGATCCGCGGCGGTCGCTTTGAGGGAGGTCAGGCAACAGTTGACATGTTATGCGACAACAGTGGCTCACAAAGCGCTGCAATGTGACAATGTGATTCTTTGGGATAAATTACTAATTGAGCACCCCCCTATTAAACGTCCCGCTAGAGTAACTGTACGAAAGTCGGCAGAGACTGGGCAGGGTACAGCACTTTCTCTGGTCCCTACACCCTCTAAAAGACCTCGTGAACCCACGCCCCCGGTGACAGCCTCCACGTCACGGGCGCGGTCCAGGTCCAGGTCGCCCCTCCGACAACAGCCACCTAGTCATTCCTCTTCACCAGCCAGAAAGAGGAGTAAAGAGGAAAAGTCCAAGGACAGCTCTAGTGAAAGATCGGAAAAGTCTAAGAGCAGTGATAAGTCTAAGTCACACCGCAGCCATAAATCTTCCAGGAAAGATACTAAGGAACGAAAGGCCTCCCGGCGTTCGCCGGAGCCTCGTGCCTCACTTTTTGCCTCTACTCCCGACTTATCTAGTATTCAATCTGATGGGGCGGGAGTGGAGTCAGAGACTGTGGTGGGGGTGTTGCCGGCGGACAGGTTACCATTGGAGATTACATACCTAGAGTTAGAGAGTTCGGTAGGCAGTGATCGCCCTGTAGAAGAGTCTAGTGGGGGCTCAGGGGTTGATGGTGTATCTGACTCCCAAGGGAGTTCGGGCCAAGGCCTAGGTGTATGGCGTTATTCCCAACCGGGGCATGAGGGCCCACGTTTGGTTCAAGAGCCACAGGTACGGGCGGACGTCCACCGGGACGAGGTGATCCCATCATCCATTCCTAATTTAGCTTGGCACCAAGACGAGGTTCCGGCTTCGGCGGAACCCTCTCATGATGAGCCAGATGACAAGGATGAGGTGTCCATAATCTCTGACATGGAAGTGCAAGAGTCGGGTTCAGTTCTAGACGACTCGCACGATAGGAATGATTCACCTTTGAGTTCTTCATCCACTAAATTTGTCACGGCGGAGGAAATAGATGGTTTGTTAGTAACGGCTCTTACAAAAAAATTTGGCCAACAGCCGGAGACTCCTACAGTGGACCTGGGAGCTCCCATGATGAGTTCCAAGTGTTCGGCCTCTGATCGCTTCTATTGCTTTGACCAAGATTCCGCACCCTCCCCCTATGTCACCTAATATAGTCGCTAGGCCTGTTTCGGCGGCACTGACTACTTCTAATGTAAGGGTGGTTACGGATGTGAATCCGCCCCCGTTGGATAAAGCCCCATTAAGAAAGGTAGCTATGTCCCTTTTGTACGGTCCAGATGACTCATGGGTTCAAATGACCCCAACTAAGCCAGAGACAGCACAGCCCACTTTGTCAGGGGAACTTCCAGTGCCACGAGAGTGGGTAATCCAAGGAAATAAATCTAGAAAGTTACGAGCCTTGGATATTGCGGGTAATGTACTTGATGTTAATATTAAGGCCATTCCGAACCATTATCACCATGACTTTTTTGTGTATACAGCTACGCCTGCACTGCCCCCTGCCTCAGCTTCAAAGCTGTTTTCTGACTGGACCAAGCATGATGGTTTTAATGACATAAAAGCACTGTCAGCTCTCACTCCAGAATTAGATTTACAAACGGTCACAGACACAGCCGCTAACCCAGTGTTGAAGGTGGGGCAGTTGGGTCCAGGACCTTGGGTGGAATGGGAAGTAGAGGCTCAGAACTTTGCGACCACTTTCACCTCAAAATCCTCCCACCAGATTCCTCAGGACAGCCATTCTTGGTTCTCTATGCCAGTCTTTTCAGCCGGCGGAGTCCCATCTGCTTTGTTTGCGTTTTTAGCTGCCCGCAAAATCAATCTCTGTGAACTGTGACGCATGTCGAGTATGAGCATGCTGTACAGAACGCCCAGTCAGGCCCCACTCTCGCTAGGATCGTCAGGGCAGGAACTTTGGCTGTAGTCTGTGTAGAGTTTCCTAACTTAGTTTATGTGAGCCGTTGTACTATAAGTATTATAAATATGTATTTTGTTTTCATCTGAGTCAACGAGTTCTATTTTATATCATTAGTTATAAGTATTGTGTGTGGGACTTATATGTAATGATGAGAGGAGAGAGAGAGAGATATTACGTAACGGGGACCAGTGAGTGCGCCACGCGGGCAGATAGGCCTAATTCCCTCCTCCCTCCTCCCTTCCTCCCTTTCAGCGCGTGGGAAGTTCTTTGTCGATCCCAGATTGAGAGAGAATATGACGTCATGATTGCCAGTGGGCGGTCCTTAAGTAGTTTGAGATATGCCGCTAGAGGGCCGAGTATAAAAAGAGAGGTTCTTGCCACCATTTCTTCAGAACTCATCAGGCAAAGCGACCTCTCATATCCCTTGCAACTATCCATATTCTTCCGACTGATGTGAACTTTCTCTACTCTCTGAACAGCCTATCTTCTTCTCTTCTCGTCCCTGTTTAACCTCCATGACCCCTTTGGTGCAGATTTAGTCAGCCAAAGTATTATCGCTTGAGTTCTCACGAGATAAGTGCCTGTTAGATAGCCTATTTTTGGAAGGGTTAACTAGAATAGGATTGATTGATGTTTGTTGCACTCGTATATGCATTTCCCTGTGTGCGATTATTCATGTTCCTGTTTTCTGCTGGTTTAGGCAATGCTAGACTGGGATAGGGTTTCGGAGTTATGATTTCCTATGAGTACTAGGTTGCGGTTGAACCAGTACAATTGCAACGGAGACGTGGAACGCCTAGGTGGTCTTTCTGACTGTGTACCGTGGGAGTTTAGCACTGTGTTGCGAGTGAGGGCTTTTGCCTGTGCCACCCAACACTGTGCTATCTCATTTGCTTGACTTTGAGAGGATCGCCAGGAGAGAACCAGATACTAGTGATCTGGATCTCTCAAGAGAGCATCCCGTCAATTACCGTAATTTGGCCGCACAGTCTTAAGGACCTCGCTAGGCTACGAGCCGCTTGCTCAGCCATTGTCTCTTAACCTTAGATATCCCAGCTAGACTTTGCTCGACCAGCAGATACAGCATAGTATTGAAGCTTCTCCTTATGTATATTATTGTTTAAGCACTATTGATTTCATGTGTGGCACGCTTAGCTACTTCAGAGATTAGTGGCCCACGAGCACAATCTTAGTAGGCTATTGCCAGTGCATTGTCGGAGTACTTCTTCTTAATGTTTGCCATATCCTATTGCTTATTCTTATAATTCTTCTTATGTCAATTTAAAGCCTTTAATTACCAGTGAGTTATTCATTAAATTGCTGTTCAAAATCCGATACTTACTTCTTATGAGTATTCGAGAAGCATCTAACTTATCAGAAGATTCCTTGCTTGATGCTCGAGGACTATTGTTTAACGTAACGTAATAGTGCCGATCCGAAGTAGAGGGTGGAGGACTTCTTAAGTTCTTAGTTCAAGGGTGGATTACTTCGGCTTCGGCCAACACTATTCTTTAGTGTTGTAGTACTTTCTTCTTTGTTTGATTGTTGACCAGACTAGATAACTCCCGTCTTGCTATTAGTCTGTTGTGTGAAACGCTAGTACCGAGTTCTTGTATACCCCGTTATAGCAGATAGAACTCTGGAGGGTAGTGGCGTTTTTTGTTCGGCTGGCAGTACTCTGGGGTTGGGATCGTGTGTTTCCGTTGTGGCAGCGAGCCATACTCGAGTCCTGTGTAAGAGCCCTAGTGTACCCGAGTGCCCGGTCGTAACAAATGGCGACCTTGCTTAGGATTTTGTGAACAGTATAATTTTTTGCAGAGTTGTACAACATTTGTTTGTTCGTACTTTAGCGTACATATTGAAGAATATTTTTTTTTGTAAGGCAATTAGGAGAGCATTTAAGAGACTCCAGTTAATTTAGTAATTAGTGCTTGCATAAGGGAGTTTAACACTTTTGTCTCGAGAATTTTTTGGTGAACTTCAGTATGTCGTGCCCTAGTACTGACGAGGAGCGAGAGATGCTATTTGAGGAGGTGCCGTTAGTAACTAGTGAGGAGGATGCTAGACTTTTTGTGAGTAAGCAGTACCACGTGACGGAGGAGAGGCTGACTGGGGTGAATGTTTATGGCTTGCACCTGATAGCCAAGGTTTTGGGTCTATCCAATGTAGGAGGGATGTCCAAGGGGGAGCTGATTTCCTGGGTGTTGCGTGGGCGACATGGGGTTTCGGAGGAGAGGGCGTTTGGGGGGGTTCCTCCCCAGATCCCCTCTCACTCGACTCCCACAGTGCCGTCCACTCAGTTGCCGGAGGTTAGCACTCTCCCACAGAGGGATGAGAATTGGAAGATTGGAGTGCCCTCGGGCGGTGCACATGGTGGTTCCCCAGTTCTTGCCCCCCCTCCTTCAGTAGTGGCAGCTCCCTCTTCCTGCCTGTCTCCAGAAATTATATTTAAACTTGAGCTTGCTAAAATTGAGGCTGAGTCTAGGAGGCAGGAGAATGAGACTAGGAAGCAGGAGAAGGAGATTGAGGCGAAGAATGAGGCTAGGAAGCAGGAGATTGAGAATGAGTCTAGGAGGCAGGAGAATGAGACTAGGAGGCATGAGATTGAGGCGGAGAATGAGACTAGGAGGCACGAGGCTGAGCTTAGGTACGACTCAGAGAAATATTGTGCTCAAATAGATTTAGATAAGACTCGTGCAGAGTCGACAGGGATTCGGATGGGCCGTGAGGGCCAAGTAAGAGAACAGTCCTTGTCCCACTTAGTCAAGTTGGTGCCGGCATTTAGTGAAACTGAAGTCACAGAATTTTTTAATCGTTTTGAGAAGAAGTGTAGGGAGCATAATTGGCCTGAAGAGAAGTGGGCAGCTCTGGTCTCCTCAAGACTTACGGGTAAGGGTCTGAAGGCTTATGATGCACTGCCTTTAGAGTCTTGCATTGACTACCCAGAATTGAAGAGAGCTGTCCTACGGGCATACGAGTTGCAACCAGAAACATATCGATTGAAGTTTCGGGGTGTTACAAAGACTAGGGAGGCGACCTTTCTTGAACATGCCCGGGACTTAAAAGATGCACTTACAAACTGGACACGTTCTGAGAAAGCTGAGACGGCCGAACAGTTGACTGAGCTGTTTCTGCTCGAGCAGTTTTATAAGTGTACAGGTGCAGAAATGACTTTAACTATTAAAGAAAAGAATCCAAAAACTCTACAGGAGGCAGCTGAGATGGCTGACCTCCGGCTATCATTAATTCGTGGGTGCGGGTCTGCCCAGCGTAGTGAGGCAGGTAACAAGGGGCGTGACGCCCCACCCCCCCGAGTTAGTAATATATCTTATGCAAACAAGTACAAGAGTTATGATACCAAGACTGACCACAAGACTAGCACCGTCCCATTTAAGAAGGGGCCGGGCCCTTCCCAGTACCAAGGGAAGCCCAAAGGGGAGTTAGAGTGTTATCAATGTCATAAAAAGGGGCACTTTGCAAGAGTCTGTCCTAGCAAACCACCTACAGCAGCTGTGTCTTTGGCCTGCAACATTGGTGTGTCTCTGAAGCCTTCTGAGTTTGCCCGGGGCAGTTCGTCAGAGGCTGAGGCACAGCCAATGCAGAAGCACCTGGGAGGCTCGAACCCTGCTCAGGATGTTTTTTGCGACCATAGAGGACGGGGTTGCGTGATGTGGGCGGGGCGCAAGCATGGAGTAGAGGTCTTGCGTGATACAGGTGCTTCCCAGACTTTGATGAAAAACTTGACTGGCTACCCTATAAATGCGGCTCGGGTGGTGGTGGTGCAGGGTATTAATGCAACTCGGTCATACCCGCTGGTGCGGTTGGAGTTGGAGGTGGATGGTGTGGCACGTGAATTGGATGTTGGGATTGTGGAGAAACTGCCAGTGGAGGGCGTCGACCTTCTTCTCGGCAACGACTTTGCAATGCCCGCTTCTGAGGTTCTACCCTTAGTCGTTGCCGAGAGGCCGGCCGACGTGAGTAGGGAAGAGCGAGAGTGGGTCGAGCGGTGCCAGGCACAACCCATGGCGTGTGCTGTCACCCGAGCTCGGGCAGCTAAAGTGTCACAGCCTAGTCCTCCGTCTTCAGACCAGCAGAGGAACGATCAACAGGAGGAGGCTAAAGCTGGAGTTGGTTTTAAGAGTTTTGACTCGGCGGCTCTCCTGGGTGATTCAGTATTAGCACCATTACTTAGTTCTGGAGTAGCCCCTGGGCCTGTCATCGAGAGTGACGAGGCTGGGCATGACGAGTCTCCACGACAGCAACGTTATGAACATCGAGAGAGACAGAGGGAGCAGCTCAGTATCGGGGAGGGTCATGCATTGCTCCGGGAGCAGTTAGATCGCTTGGCACCCTCAGATATACGTCGGTTGCAGCTGGAGGACCCTGAGCTCCAAACGTGTGCTAATGGAGCTGTGGAGCTCGACGAGGACGGTGATGCACAGCCGGGAGATTTTTTTTATTTAGATGGCATCCTGTATCGGCGTTTTCAAGACCCTAACCGTAGCTGGAAGATGGGGTCCGGGGTAGTGGACCAGTTGATGGTGCCGCGGGAGTGCAGGGATAGCCTACTGAGTTTGGCGCATGACACACCGCTGGCAGGACATTTGGGGGTAAGAAAAACGGTGGCGGCTTTGGGGAAGTTGTTTTGGTGGCCGGGGATGAAGTCTCATGTGCAGTCCTGGATAAACTCATGTGATATTTGTCAACGGGTCGGGAAACCAAACCAAGTTATTCCTAAAGCTCCGTTGCACCCTATTCCTGTAATTGGGCCACCTTTTAGTAAGATTGTTGTTGACATGGTTGGTCCCCTCCCTCCCACAAAGGCTGGTAATAAATTTTTGTTAACCATCATGGATGTTGCCACTAGATACCCCGATGCATACCCCATGAAAAACGGCATGGCTAAGACGGTAGTCAGTAACTTGTTGTGGTACTTTTCAAGGTACGGGTACCCGGAGGAGATTCAGTCTGATCAGGGGTCCAATTTCACCTCCAATCTCTTTAAGCAAACAATGCAACAGCATGGAATACGGGCGGTGGTATCGTCAGCGTATCACCCTGAGAGCCAAGGGGTGCTTGAGCGGTGGCATGCCACCCTTAAAAGCATGCTCAGGTGTTATTGTGCTGATAACGGAAGAGATTGGGATCTTGGATTGCCGTATGTACTGTTTGCTGCTCGGGAAGTGCCTGGTGAGAGCCTGGGATTTAGTCCAAACGAGCTGATTTTTGGACACCGAGTCAGGGGCCCCCTTAATATGCTGCGGGAAATTTGGGAAGGAACTGTGCCGCCTTGTTCCTTGTTGAAGTATGTGTTTGAAAGCCGTGAGCGCATGCTTAAGAGTCTGGAGATGGCAGGTCGGAATTTAACAGGGTCACAAGCTTTAATGAAGGACAGGTATGATCGCAAAGTGAAGCTCCGGGAGTTCATTGTGGGACAGGAGGTGTTGATTTTGTTGCCTTTGGTGGGTAACCCCTTGTCGGCGAAGTATACTGGACCCTATAAAATTGTGGAGAAAATTTCGGACCTAGATTACCTTGTTGCCACTCCAGACAGGAGGAAGAAGAATCAGTTATGTCACGTGAACCTGATAAAAGAGTATGTGAGGCGCCCCTCTGAGCCTCTCACTGTCCCTGTGTTGGCTTGTTGCGGCCGTGGTGGAGAAGGAGAGGGGGACAGTCAAGCTTCAGAGGAGGATAGCTGGGATCACCATGTTTCAGCGGATCAGTGGGCGGGGAACTCGAGCCTAAGGGCTGACGAGGCTATAGCCCATTTGCCTGAGCCGCAATTTGAAGCTATCCGTCAGTTGCTCGGTTTATACCCCACTGTATTCGCTGAACATCCAGGCCTCACTACTCAGGCTATGCATGATGTTGACGTGGGGCACCATCTACCCTTTAAGTCAATCCCATACCGTGTGCCCCCCATAAAACTACCCGCTCTGAGGGATGAGTTGGAGTATATGCTCGGTAGAGGGTTGATAGAGAAAGGTACCGTTAAATGGACTTCCCCCGTAACACTGCAGCCTAAACCAGATGGCAAGGTACGCTTCTGTATTGATTTCCGTAGGCTAAACGGTTTGACTCCAACTAACCCATATCCTCTTCCTCGGGTTGATGATAGTGTTGATAAAATTGGTAATGCTCGGTTTTTGTCTAAAGTTGATTTAGTAAAAGGTTACTGGCAAGTACCTTTGTCCGAGCGCGCTAAAGAGGTATGTGGTTTTGTGGTGGACGGGAGTACTTACCGGTGTAATGTTATGCCCTACGGACTTAAGAATGCACCAGCAACGTTTCAGAACCTGATGAATGAAATTGTCAAGGACATTCCAAATTGCACCGTATACTTGGACGATGTAATCATTTATGATGACGACTTTGAGAGCCATTGTGAGCACCTGGAGACCTTGTTCCGGAAACTTAGTGAAGCAAGTCTGGTAGTAAATTTGGCAAAGTGTGACTTCGTAAAAGCCACTGTGCAGTACCTTGGGTTTGTAGTGGGAAGGGGACAGGTGTGCCCTCCTCAGAACAAGGTACAGGCTATCAATAAATTTCCGCACCCAACCACCAAGAAGCAGATCATGAGATTCTTGGGTATGATAGGCTACTACAGACGCTTTATAAAAGGTTACTCTACGGTGTTGGCACCTCTCACAGATTTGTTATCTAAAGACAAAAAGTTTTTGTGGGCGCCTGAGTGTGAAAAGGCTTTTAATTTAGTGAAGCATTTGCTGTGTACTCACCCGATACTCAGGGCCCCAGACTTTAACAGGCCTTTTCAGCTGGCAACAGATGCTAGTGGTGTAGGGGCTGGTGCCGTCTTGCTACAGACAGACAATGAAGGTGTGGAACACCCAGTAAGTTTCTTTTCTAAGAAGTTCAATGCTGCACAAAAGAACTATTCTACAATAGAAAAGGAATTACTGGCGATTGTGCTGTCACTCAGGCACTTCGAGGTGTATGTTCCAGCCTATGGCCCAGTCGTGGTTATCTACACTGATCATCACCCTTTGAGATTCCTAAATCAATTTCACAATCGCAATATGAGACTGACCCGGTGGTCATTGATGTTGCAGGAGTATAACCTGGACATCCGGCATATTGCGGGATGTGACAATGTGATTGCGGATTGTTTATCGAGGGTAGATGATCAGTCGTAGGCTATCACAGGTGTATGATCCCGAAGAGATTGACACACGGGTAGCCTCCTGCTTTGGTTTGAGTAGTATTTTGCGCTTGGTGCTTGTTGGCTCGCGGTTGTAGCCCAGCGTATTGGGTCGTAAAGCAGGATTGTTGAGCGTTTGGTATAGAAGAAAATAGGCTGCCCTTATAGTGCAGCCGGAAAAAAACATATTAAAATATAAAAATCATATAAAAACTCTTTCTTTTTGATATAGATAATTGTATAAGTTTGTCATAGCCTATAGTGTTTGAGTAGTCCACGAACTATCAAACGGCTGAGCTGCTGTAAGCTCGCTCTGGGAGCATGATATTTTGTCTTTTACTATTGTTGGGAGGAGTTATGAAATGTGAATTTTTTTTTTATATAAGATGTGTTTTAGTGATAAACTCAGTGTTGTTTTAGTGCCATGCGGTCGCTGGGTGTGAGGGGTTTGATGGGGTTCTGTATATCAGATTTTAGCTCAGGGTTGAGCAAGTAAAATCTTGGGGGAGGTGTGACGCATGTCGAGTATGAGCATGCTGTACAGAACGCCCAGTCAGGCCCCACTCTCGCTAGGATCGTCAGGGCAGGAACTTTGGCTGTAGTCTGTGTAGAGTTTCCTAACTTAGTTTATGTGAGCCGTTGTACTATAAGTATTATAAATATGTATTTTGTTTTCATCTGAGTCAACGAGTTCTATTTTATATCATTAGTTATAAGTATTGTGTGTGGGACTTATATGTAATGATGAGAGGAGAGAGAGAGAGATATTACGTAACGGGGACCAGTGAGTGCGCCACGCGGGCAGATAGGCCTAATTCCCTCCTCCCTCCTCCCTTCCTCCCTTTCAGCGCGTGGGAAGTTCTTTGTCGATCCCAGATTGAGAGAGAATATGACGTCATGATTGCCAGTGGGCGGTCCTTAAGTAGTTTGAGATATGCCGCTAGAGGGCCGAGTATAAAAAGAGAGGTTCTTGCCACCATTTCTTCAGAACTCATCAGGCAAAGCGACTTCTCATATCCCTTGCAACTATCCATATTCTTCCGACTGATGTGAACTTTCTCTACTCTCTGAACAGCCTATCTTCTTCTCTTCTCGTCCCTGTTTAACCTCCATGACCCCTTTGGTGCAGATTTAGTCAGCCAAAGTATTATCGCTTGAGTTCTCACGAGATAAGTGCCTGTTAGATAGCCTATTTTTGGAAGGGTTAACTAGAATAGGATTGATTGATGTTTGTTGCACTCGTATATGCATTTCCCTGTGTGCGATTATTCATGTTCCTGTTTTCTGCTGGTTTAGGCAATGCTAGACTGGGATAGGGTTTCTGAGTTGTGATTTCCTATGAGTACTAGGTTGCGGTTGAACCAGTACAATTGCAACGGAGACGTGGAACGCCTAGGTGGTCTTTCTGACTGTGTACCGTGGGAGTTTAGCACTGTGTTGCGAGTGAGGGCTTTTGCCTATGCCACCCAACACTGTGCTATCTCATTTGCTTGACTTTGAGAGGATCGCCAGGAGAGAACCAGATACTAGTGATCTGGATCTCTCAAGAGAGCATCCCGTCAATTACCGTAATTTGGCCGCACAGTCTTAAGGACCTCGCTAGGCTACGAGCCGCTTGCTCAGCCATTGTCTCTTAACCTTAGATATCCCAGCTAGACTTTGCTCGACCAGCAGATACAGCATAGTATTGAAGCTTCTCCTTATGTATATTATTGTTTAAGCACTATTGATTTCATGTGTGGCACGCTTAGCTACTTCAGAGATTAGTGGCCCACGAGCACAATCTTAGTAGGCTATTGCCAGTGCATTGTCGGAGTACTTCTTCTTAATGTTTGCCATATCCTATTGCTTATTCTTATAATTCTTCTTATGTCAATTTAAAGCCTTTAATTACCAGTGAGTTATTCATTAAATTGCTGTTCAAAATCCGATACTTACTTCTTATGAGTATTCGAGAAGCATCTAACTTATCAGAAGATTCCTTGCTTGATGCTCGAGGACTATTGTTTAACGTAACGTAATAGTGCCAATCCGAAGTAGAGGGTGGAGGACTTCTTAAGTTCTTAGTTCAAGGGTGGATTACTTCGGCTTCGGCCAACACTATTCTTTAGTGTTGTAGTACTTTCTTCTTTGTTTGATTGTTGACCAGACTAGATAACTCCCGTCTTGCTATTAGTCTGTTGTGTGAAACGCTAGTACCGAGTTCTTGTATACCCCGTTATAGCAGATAGAACTCTGGAGGGTAGTGGCGTTTTTTGTTCGGCTGGCAGTACTCTGGGGTTGGGATCGTGTGTTTCCGTTGTGGCAGCGAGCCATACTCGAGTCCTGTGTAAGAGCCCTAGTGTACCCGAGTGCCCGGTCGTAACACAAAGCTTATCTATAAGGTCATGATAAAGAGAGCAGATGCCAGTGGTAACAAAGAACAGCTGGAATATTACAAACTATTAAGTGCAATCAAGTCTGGAGAATCAGAACCTCAAATATTAATGATTGAAGGACAAGCTGGTATTGGCAAAACAATGCTGCTACAACATGTGGCCCAGGACTGGCTGGATGGCAGCCAAGCTATTGAGGGTCTGGACAAATATAATTTGGTCTTAAGAGTATTGTGCCGAGAAACACACATCCAATCCTTTGAAGAACTGATAAAGAAAGTGATGCCAAAGTTCTGCTCCAAGTATCAGAACCTAGCACTAGACATTATCAAGGATTGTTGCTTGATGGTGACGGTAGATGGGCTTGATGAGCAAACTGATCAGTCAAAGAAGCTCCTTCAAAACCTTCTTGATGAACTGCAGGACCGTCCAAGTTGCACAATACTCTGTACGTCCCGACCTGAGTCTATCCCAGATTTTAAGAAGAAAGCTGGCAGATATATTGTGAGGGAAGCTGAACTCCTTGGGATTGCTAAGGGAGAGAGACCTCAGTTTTTGTTGAGGTACTTCAATGCTTGCTGTCCAAATGAAAACACAGATGAGTTTTTGCAGGTATGTGGAAAGGTACTACACCAGGAGCACTATGGGAAGCCTATTAACCTGGTGTTTCTTGTGTGGAAGTTCATCGATGACCCGAGTAGTATTAAAGAAGACAACACTCCCACTGACTTGTATGACTGGGTCCATCAGCTTGGTCTACAGAAACTGAAGGGACGACTGACAGACTGCTCTTTAAATATGTCAGACTTCAAACAGCTGGTGTGTGAGGACCTAGGTCTGGTAATGTTACAGGACCTTGCACGAAACCAACTCGTCCTATCTCCACAAGCAATGAAACAGTTTAAGTCTGCATGTAAAGCACAAGAACTGACACAGTATACGGAAGTACTGTCTGCCTTTTTAGTATTGACCCGCGACTCAAGCCATATGCAAGATGAAGAAACTTTTTCTGCTCCACATAAAGGAATGCAAGAATACATTGCATCCTTGTATGTGGTTGACAAATTCGTTAATGCCAAAGGCCGTTGTACAATTAAATCAATTCTGAAGAATGCTGTGCCAGAACTACCAAGTAATTGTATCAATTTGATACAACACATTGCAGGTGTTTTGTATCAGCAACTGGATGCTAATGATACTCGGCGGGTCACGGCAGCAAGTGAGGTGGTGGAGCTATTGCACCAGGCTGGAGTCAAGGCAACCAGACACTGGTTAGCATTACTGGAAGACACCAAGTTGTCTCCCGCTCTACTGCAGGCCATTGTTCCTCAAATACATGATGAAATGATCGACGTAACTGACGGTTCTCTCAAATCCTGGTGTAAACTCTTGCCTCACCTGGAACAGAGAGAGGTGAGGGTTGATCTTGATGGTGACCCCAGCCCCCTGGCCAACCTCTCCCTGGACTGTCTCCATTATCACCGCTACACGTGGGTACGCCTGTACCTATATTTCCGTCACCCGGACCTCACCACCGACATGGGAGTTCTGGACAACTTCCTTCACCAGATAATATTAACCAGGTAGGTCTTGTTACTTCACCAGGTGTGAGGACCACATGTTACTGATCACATGTACCTTATGACTCATATATTAGGTCTTATGTGGCAGTGTTGAGAAAATATGGTTATTCAAATTTATGTAATACTGTATTACTGACTACCATCATTTACTAAAATAATACCTACTTAACTCCTGCAGTATGGTGGCATCATTTTCACTTTATTCTGGCTATAATTAGTAGATGTTATATAGCTTAGGAAAACCCACTAAGAATAATCAAGGTGGTGTAAACTATGTAAATTTACCCTTTGAGTCCCACAGGTTCTTCCTAAACTGAATAATATTTGTTTCAAGTTTAGGCAGAATCACATGAGCATTGGTGTCACCATATAGAAGAGGTTAACCGTTTCAGTTCGATGACGCCATTATCAGTATTTTCAGGCTATTAGTAGACATCAATGTTAACACCTTTATTAAGGGAGGGTATAAGGTCTTTCTGGACCCCCTTCTCCCTCATATTAAGCCCCATTAGTTATGATTTTAAGACCTTTGCCTCATTTCTTTGTCAATACTTTTAGTGCCATTTAGGTGTCAAGTTTTTCCTGGCGAGCGATAGCAAGCCTGTAATTTAGGAGGAACCGGCCTTTGGCCGGGAAATGTTTTCCAAAAAATGTATTACTAAGGTGGATCTCAGAGATGTTTTTTAAGGCTTGTTGGAGGTCTAGCAAGGAAACTAAAAACATATATAATATATACATACATAGACCAAACAAATAAACCTTGCCCTCTTTAATTTAGTTTTATAACATTAATTCTATAAATTTATCTGAAGCTAAATATTATTCTGTGGAGGACACCAGAATGAGAACGCAAAACGTATTATTCCATGAAAGGAGTTAAATGTTATGGCAATTATTATTCTTAACTACAACATATTTCGTATAAATAATTTACTAAGAAGCGGACCACAAGAACATTTAAAAGATAATATTGGTTGTGTTACGATCCAGGTTCTCAAGACACAGGGCTCTTCAACATTGGACTAGATAATGGTAAAAAGCAACAACGGTAACACTAGATCCAAACCCTGCCTTAAACACTGGAAAACAAAACACCATTACCGCCCTGAGTCGTGCCTGGACAACGAGGTATCCTATGACTCGGTAACTGGTGCACACACACTAGGCTGACGCTCAATGAAACAGCCTATTCTTAAACAGTAAAAGATTACTCGATTATGTTACACAAAGAAAAGATAGTTAACGTGATTAATTAACGTTACGGTAGATACTCAAATAACTGGCACTCCTGTATTAAAGAAAGTGCAATGCTAGTCCTGCAACATCAACTGGAAACTTCTGAAATAAGTCTGATGCTGGGAAGATGTTCGTAAAGAATCTTGAACAATTATAATGCAGAATACAGGTCACAATAAATGCTAGGACATATAGTAATAATAGGCAGGCGAATAATAAAGACTGCGCAAAGGTAGTAATGCTCGACAACTAAAGAAATGCTTCGTGACACAACGCAACAGCCTACTCGGGTTGTGCAACTCAACAACAACCTCGGCTCAAAAGTGCAGTGAATAATAATGCTGCATACATATAATAATTGGGCTTATCTCTAACCAGTGTCTGCTCAGTTAATAAAGTCTAGCTGGGGTATCAAGGCAGGGCAACAATGGGCGAGCATGCGGCTCTCATAGCCTAACGTTGTCCGAGAGTGGTATAATGAAGATTAGGTTATATGACGGGGATGCTCTCTTGATAAATCTAGGTCTCTAGTACCTAGCTCTATCCTGGCGATCCCTCAGAAGTCAACACAAAGAGGCAGCACTATGTTGTGAGGGATAGGCTATGGCCCTCTCACACCACAGCGCTGTGCTCGCAAAGTAAACCAACCCGAAGACAACTTAGGCTCCCACAGTACCTGTCGATGTCGTGCAGAGCTTAGCTAACACTGCACACATCGGAGACAACGACACAGTAACCTTACCCCCAGTCTAGCTTTAGATAACCAAGCAGAATCACTCAACACCTTGCAAGGGAGACATATACCGGTCTACAACCTTCCCGAGAGAGGACACATACGGAAAAGTCCGTCTCTCTAAACCTCAATAAAGCATAATACCTCCTTAATCTAATACATGGAAATATCTGAGTGCTTCGCGTACAATACGACTGGTTGACGGTGAACGTCTATGCTGAAACCAGAAGGGATGTTGAGTTTAATAAAGATTAGAGAATGAGAAAGGAGAAGTCGAGAGAGAGAGATAGTATGCAAAGTAGCGAGTATGGGGGACAGAATTGCAAAGGATGTAGGTGATACGCGTGTCAGGCAAGCTCTGAGCTCTGGTAAAAAACACGAGGCCGCGACGGGAAGGGACTAGTTGACCACCCGGCCGCCAACGCCGTCAGCGCCCAAGCGAGCCGCGTCATAGCTCACCTCGCTGCCGGGTGTAATCCCTCACACTCTCTCGCTCGCCTCCCACACAAGCAACATTTATATTATAGTGAATATAAAATATAAGGCGCGGTCACAGACCAAAACAAAGACCACTTCTAGACTGTCTGTGGCAACACGACACTAATGAAATAAAGCAGATCATTCTAGGACAACTGTAGCCTATCCCCCCATCCTGGCGAGCGCTAGCGAGCTGCAATGCCGCACGCAACCATTCTGCTAACGCCGGGAGGCGTCACAGTTGATAGTGCACACAATTATTATACGACTGTTGGAATAATTGGAGTAAAAAACTAACATAAGAACGTAATACACCTTAATAATTATAAAACAATAATTAACTCTTCAATGTTATAAAAATATATATTAGTGTGTGTTAACCTATTCATTATGATGACGCTCTTCTAAGCTTGATTATGGATATCAGTTGACGAATATTTAGTTAGGAAGATCCTGGTGAACTCAGAGGGTTAATTGAAATCGTTTTAACCTCTTATAAAAATGGGTTCATACTAAGCTAAATAAAATTGTCTAATGTTAGCCATACTATAAGTAAAATGCTGCCACTGTTCTGAAGGGGTTAAGGCGATGTCATTGAGCAAATAATTATATTGACCGATTATATGAAGAGTTTGGTGTCTGCTATAAGTTATTAGATAATTACAAGTGATGGTTGTTATTGTAAGTTACTATCCAAGATATACCCATATTAATATTTAATCTGCCATATTGAAGGTGAAGTTCATTGTATACTTAACTCTTTCAATATAATGACATTATTTTCTATAATTGTGGTTATTATTGGAGGATTCCATTAAGTTAGGAAGGACACGTGGGAGTCCGAAGGTTAATTGAAACAGTTTTTATCTTCTTGATTCTTAAGAGGTCCATCCTAAGTTGAATATAATCATCTACTGATAGCCAGACTGTAGGGAAGGAAAACGTCATCTTATACTGAAGGGATTAAATTAACTAAAGTTTATTTACTTAATTAAGCAAAGTGACTGAAGATATTCACCACTACAATTGTTTGTGTGATTCAAGATTATAATTATAACAATGAAGATATGACTTGGGAATGAAAGATGACGTAAGTGGGAATATATAATATGGCTGATGATGGACTGGGTTGGATGGTATGACAGATGTATGAGTGTAACAGTTGTGTGAATGTGACAGGTGTGTGGTAGATGTGTATGTGTATTGTTATGTAATGTGAATTAAAATAACATATAAAATTAATAAGTGCAATAGTGATAGGGTTAATGTACGCATTTTGGAGAAAGTCACGTGATACGTAAATGTGAGTAGTGATTACGTCATCCTTCACGTGTGTATGTCTCCACGGAGGTAGCGGCGCCTGCTTGTCTAGTATGATCTCGAGCGTGGTAGAAGGTTCTGGCTGCCGCGAAGCATATATATATATATATATATATATATATATATCCCACCCCCTCCTCTCATCTTCGACTCCAGATTCAACTGACCAGCTGTTAGCATCACATCTCTCCCTTGCCTGTACAGTCAGAAACCGCAGTTTCTGAGACACTTTGATAGGGCCCGGACATGTGGAGTGCGTCGTTTCTAGACGATAGCCCACTTTAACTATCACAAGACCCCATACCTATGAACACACGTTTCGAACCAATAATTGATTCACTCAGTCTGCCATGTAAAACCATAATGCTGCTGCTATGATATGATCCGCATTCATTTATTATACGTATGGATATATAAATGACAAAAATATCTGTATTTCATTCTTTTATGTATCCTAAGTAAATACGGTGTGACGCATGTCGAGTATGAGCATGCTGTACAGAACGCCCAGTCAGGCCCCACTCTCGCTAGGATCGTCAGGGCAGGAACTTTGGCTGTAGTCTGTGTAGAGTTTCCTAACTTAGTTTATGTGAGCCGTTGTACTATAAGTATTATAAATATGTATTTTGTTTTCATCTGAGTCAACGAGTTCTATTTTATATCATTAGTTATAAGTATTGTGTGTGGGACTTATATGTAATGATGAGAGGAGAGAGAGAGAGATATTACGTAACGGGGACCAGTGAGTGCGCCACGCGGGCAGATAGGCCTAATTCCCTCCTCCCTCCTCCCTTCCTCCCTTTCAGCGCGTGGGAAGTTCTTTGTCGATCCCAGATTGAGAGAGAATATGACGTCATGATTGCCAGTGGGCGGTCCTTAAGTAGTTTGAGATATGCCGCTAGAGGGCCGAGTATAAAAAGAGAGGTTCTTGCCACCATTCTTCAGAACTCATCAGGCAAAGCGACTTCTCATATCCCTTGCAACTATCCATATTCTTCCGACTGATGTGAACTTTCTCTACTCTCTGAACAGCCTATCTTCTTCTCTTCTCGTCCCTGTTTAACCTCCATGACCCCTTTGGTGCAGATTTAGTCAGCCAAAGTATTATCGCTTGAGTTCTCACGAGATAAGTGCCTGTTAGATAGCCTATTTTTGGAAGGGTTAACTAGAATAGGATTGATTGATGTTTGTTGCACTCGTATATGCATTTCCCTGTGTGCGATTATTCATGTTCCTGTTTTCTGCTGGTTTAGGCAATGCTAGACTGGGATAGGGTTTCTGAGTTGTGATTTCCTATGAGTACTAGGTTGCGGTTGAACCAGTACAATTGCAACGGAGACGTGGAACGCCTAGGTGGTCTTTCTGACTGTGTACCGTGGGAGTTTAGCACTGTGTTGCGAGTGAGGGCTTTTGCCTATGCCACCCAACACTGTGTTATCTCATTTGCTTGACTTTGAGAGGATCGCCAGGAGAGAACCAGATACTAGTGATCTGGATCTCTCAAGAGAGCATCCCGTCAATTACCGTAATTTGGCCGCACAGTCTTAAGGACCTCGCTAGGCTACGAGCCGCTTGCTCAGCCATTGTCTCTTAACCTTAGATATCCCAGCTAGACTTTGCTCGACCAGCAGATACAGTATAGTATTGAAGCTTCTCCTTATGTATATTATTGTTTAAGCACTATTGATTTCATGTGTGGCACGCTTAGTTACTTCAGAGATTAGTGGCCCACGAGCACAATCTTAGTAGGCTATTGCCAGTGCATTGTCGGAGTACTTCTTCTTAATGTTTGCCATATCCTATTGCTTATTCTTATAATTCTTCTTATGTCAATTTAAAGCCTTTAATTACCAGTGAGTTATTCATTAAATTGCTGTTCAAAATCCGATACTTACTTCTTATGAGTATTCGAGAAGCATCTAACTTATCAGAAGATTCCTTGCTTGATGCTCGAGGACTATTGTTTAACGTAACGTAATAGTGCCGATCCGAAGTAGAGGGTGGAGGACTTCTTAAGTTCTTAGTTCAAGGGTGGATTACTTCGGCTTCGGCCAACACTATTCTTTAGTGTTGTAGTACTTTCTTCTTTGTTTGATTGTTGACCAGACTAGATAACTCCCGTCTAGTTATTAGTCTGTTGTGTGAAACGCTAGTACCGAGTTCTTGTATACCCCGTTATAGCAGATAGAACTCTGGAGGGTAGTGGCGTTTTTTGTTCGGCTGGCAGTACTCTGGGGTTGGGATCGTGTGTTTCCGTTGTGGCAGCGAGCCATACTCGAGTCCTGTGTAAGAGCCCTAGTGTACCCGAGTGCCCGGTCGTAACAAATGGCGACCTTGCTTAGGATTTTGTGAACAGTATAATTTTTTTTGCAGAGTTGTACAACATTTGTTTGTTGGTACTTTAGCGTACATATTGAAGAATATTTTTTTTTGTAAGGCAATTAGGAGAGCATTTAAGAGACTCCAGTTAATTTAGTAATTAGTGCTTGCATAAGGGAGTTTAACACTTTTGTCTCGAGAATTTTTTGGTGAACTTCAGTATGTCGGGCCCTAGTACTGACGAGGAGCGAGAGATGCTAAGTGAGGAGGTGCCGTTAGTAACTAGTGAGGAGGATGCTAGACTTTTTGTGAGTAAGCAGTACCATGTGACGGAGGAGAGGCTGACTGGGGTGAATGTTTATGGCTTGCACCTGATAGCCAAGGTTTTGGGTCTATCCAATGTAGGAGGGATGTCCAAGGGGGAGCTAATTTCCTGGGTGTTGCGTGGGCGACATGGGGTTTCGGGGGGGAGGGCGTTTGGGGGGGTTCCTCCCCAGATCCCCTCTCACTCGACTCCCGCAGTGCCGTCCACTCAGTTGCCGGAGGTTAGCACTCTCCCACAGAGGGATGAGCATTGGAAGATTGGAGTGCCCTCGGGCGGTGCGTATGGTGGTTCCCCAGTTCTTGCCCCCCCTCCTTCAGTAGTGGCAGCTCCCTCTTCCGGCCTGTCTCCTGAGATGATATTTAAACTCGAGCTTGCTAAAATGGAGAATGAGGCTAGGAAGCAGGAGATGGAGAATGAGTCTAGGAGGCATGAGACTGAAGTTAGGAAGCAGGAGAATGAGACTAGGAGGCATGAGATTGAGGTTAGGAGGCACGAGGCTGAGCTTAGGTACGACTCAGAGAAATATTGTGCTCAAATAGATTTAGATAAGACTCGTGCAGAGTCGACAGGGATTCGGATGGGCCGTGAGGGCCAAGTAAGAGAACAGTCCTTGTCCCACTTAGTCAAGTTGGTGCCGGCATTTAGTGAAACTGAAGTCACAGAATTTTTTAATCGTTTTGAGAAGAAGTGTAGGGAGCATAATTGGCCTGAAGAGAAGTGGGCAGCTCTGGTCTCCTCAAGACTTACGGGTAAGGGTCTGAAGGCTTATGATGCACTGCCTTTAGAGTCTTGCATTGACTACCCAGAATTGAAGAGAGCTGTCCTACGGGCATACGAGTTGCAACCAGAAACATATCGATTGAAGTTTCGGGGTGTTACAAAGACTAGGGAGGCGACCTTTCTTGAGCATGCCCGGGACTTAAAAGATGCACTTACAAACTGGACACGTTCTGAGAAAGCTGAGACGGCCGAACAGTTGACGGAGCTGTTTCTGCTCGAGCAGTTTTATAAGTGTACAGGTGCAGAAATGACTTTAACTATTAAAGAAAAGAATCCAAAAACTCTACAGGAGGCAGCTGAGATGGCTGACCTCCGGCTATCATTAATTCGTGGGTGCGGGTCTGCCCAGCGTAGTGAGGCAGGTAACAAGGGGCGTGACGCCCCACCCCCCCGAGTTAGTAATATATCTTATGCAAACAAGTACAAGAGTTATGATACCAAGACTGACCACAAGACTAGCACCGTCCCATTTAAGAAGGGGCCGGGCCCTTCCCAGTACCAAGGGAAGCCCAAAGGGGAGTTAGAGTGTTATCAATGTCATAAAAAGGGGCACTTTGCAAGAGTCTGTCCTAGCAAACCACCTACAGCAGCTGTGTCTTTGGCCTGCAACATTGGTGTGTCTCTGAAGCCTTCTGAGTTTGCCCGGGGCAGTTCGTCAGAGGCTGAGGCACAGCCAATGCAGAAGCACCTGGGAGGCTCGAACCCTGCTCAGGATGTTTTTTGCGACCATAGAGGACGGGGTTGCGTGATGTGGGCGGGGCGCAAGCATGGAGTAGAGGTCTTGCGTGATACAGGTGCTTCCCAGACTTTGATGAAAAACTTGACTGGCTACCCTATAAATGCGGCTCGGGTGGTGGTGGTGCAGGGTATTAATGCAACTCGGTCATACCCGCTGGTGCGGTTGGAGTTGGAGGTGGATGGTGTGGCACGTGAATTGGATGTTGGGATTGTGGAGAAACTGCCAGTGGAGGGCGTCGACCTTCTTCTCGGCAACGACTTTGCAATGCCCGCTTCTGAGGTTCTACCCTTAGTCGTTGCCGAGAGGCCGGCCGACGTGAGTAGGGAAGAGCGAGAGTGGGTCGAGCGGTGCCAGGCACAACCCATGGCGTGTGCTGTCACCCGAGCTCGGGCAGCTAAAGTGTCACCGCCTAGTCCTCCGTCTTCAGACCAGCAGAGGAACGATCAACAGGAGGAGGCTAAAGCTGGAGTTGGTTTTAAGAGTTTTGACTCGGCGGCTCTCCTGGGTGATTCAGTATTAGCACCATTACTTAGTTCTGGAGTAGCCCCTGGGCCTGTCATCGAGAGTGACGAGGCTGGGCATGACGAGTCTCCACGACAGCAACGTTATGAACATCGAGAGAGACAGAGGGAGCAGCTCAGTATCGGGGAGGGTCATGCATTGCTCCGGGAGCAGTTAGATCGCTTGGCACCCTCAGATATACGTCGGTTGCAGCTGGAGGACCCTGAGCTCCAAACGTGTGCTAATGGAGCTGTGGAGCTCGACGAGGACGGTGATGCACAGCCGGGAGATTTTTTTTATTTAGATGGCATCCTGTATCGGCGTTTTCAAGACCCTAACCGTAGCTGGAAGATGGGGTCCGGGGTAGTGGACCAGTTGATGGTGCCGCGGGAGTGCAGGGATAGCCTACTGAGTTTGGCGCATGACACACCGCTGGCAGGACATTTGGGGGTAAGAAAAACGGTGGCGGCTTTGGGGAAGTTGTTTTGGTGGCCGGGGATGAAGTCTCATGTGCAGTCCTGGATAAACTCATGTGATATTTGTCAACGGGTCGGGAAACCAAACCAAGTTATTCCTAAAGCTCCGTTGCACCCTATTCCTGTAATTGGGCCACCTTTTAGTAAGATTGTTGTTGACATGGTTGGTCCCCTCCCTCCCACAAAGGCTGGTAATAAATTTTTGTTAACCATCATGGATGTTGCCACTAGATACCCCGATGCATACCCCATGAAAAACGGCATGGCTAAGACGGTAGTCAGTAACTTGTTGTGGTACTTTTCAAGGTACGGGTACCCGGAGGAGATTCAGTCTGATCAGGGGTCCAATTTCACCTCCAATCTCTTTAAGCAAACAATGCAACAGCATGGAATACGGGCGGTGGTATCGTCAGCGTATCACCCTGAGAGCCAAGGGGTGCTTGAGCGGTGGCATGCCACCCTTAAAAGCATGCTCAGGTGTTATTGTGCTGATAACGGAAGAGATTGGGATCTTGGATTGCCGTATGTACTGTTTGCTGCTCGGGAAGTGCCTGGTGAGAGCCTGGGATTTAGTCCAAAAGAGCTGATTTTTGGACACCGAGTCAGGGGCCCCCTTAATATGCTGCGGGAAATTTGGGAAGGAACTGTGCCGCCTTGTTCCTTGTTGAAGTATGTGTTTGAAAGCCGTGAGCGCATGCTTAGGAGTCTGGAGATGGCAGGTCGGAATTTAACAGGGTCACAAGCTTTAATGAAGGACAGGTATGATCGCAAAGTGAAGCTCCGGGAGTTCATTGTGGGACAGGAGGTGTTGATTTTGTTGCCTTTGGTGGGTAACCCCTTGTCGGCGAAGTATACTGGACCCTATAAAATTGTGGAGAAAATTTCGGACCTAGATTACCTTGTTGCCACTCCAGACAGGAGGAAGAAGAATCAGTTATGTCACGTGAACCTGATAAAAGAGTATGTGAGGCGCCCCTCTGAGCCTCTCACTGTCCCTGTGTTGGCTTGTTGCGGCCGTGGTGGAGAAGGAGAGGGGGACAGTCAAGCTTCAGAGGAGGATAGCTGGGATCACCATGTTTCAGCGGATCAGTGGGCGGGGAACTCGAGCCTAAGGGCTGACGAGGCTATAGCCCATTTGCCTGAGCCGCAATTTGAAGCTATCCGTCAGTTGCTCGGTTTATACCCCACTGTATTCGCTGAACATCCAGGCCTCACTACTCAGGCTATGCATGATGTTGACGTGGGGCACCATCTACCCTTTAAGTCAATCCCATACCGTGTGCCCCCCATAAAACTACCCGCTCTGAGGGATGAGTTGGAGTATATGCTCGGTAGAGGGTTGATAGAGAAAGGTACCGTTAAATGGACTTCCCCCGTAACACTGCAGCCTAAACCAGATGGCAAGGTACGCTTCTGTATTGATTTCCGTAGGCTAAACGGTTTGACTCCAACTAACCCATATCCTCTTCCTCGGGTTGATGATAGTGTTGATAAAATTGGTAATGCTCGGTTTTTGTCTAAAGTTGATTTAGTAAAAGGTTACTGGCAAGTACCTTTGTCCGAGCGCGCTAAAGAGGTATGTGGTTTTGTGGTGGACGGGAGTACTTACCGGTGTAATGTTATGCCCTACGGACTTAAGAATGCACCAGCAACGTTTCAGAACCTGATGAATGAAATTGTCAAGGACATTCCAAATTGCACCGTATACTTGGACGATGTAATCATTTATGATGACGACTTTGAGAGCCATTGTGAGCACCTGGAGACCTTGTTCCGGAAACTTAGTGAAGCAAGTCTGGTAGTAAATTTGGCAAAGTGTGACTTCGTAAAAGCCACTGTGCAGTACCTTGGGTTTGTAGTGGGAAGGGGACAGGTGTGCCCTCCTCAGAACAAGGTACAGGCTATCAATAAATTTCCGCACCCAACCACCAAGAAGCAGATCATGAGATTCTTGGGTATGATAGGCTACTACAGACGCTTTATAAAAGGTTACTCTACGGTGTTGGCACCTCTCACAGATTTGTTATCTAAAGACAAAAAGTTTTTGTGGGCGCCTGAGTGTGAAAAGGCTTTTAATTTAGTGAAGCATTTGCTGTGTACTCACCCAATACTCAGGGCCCCAGACTTTAACAGGCCTTTTCAGCTGGCAACAGACGCTAGTGGTGTAGGGGCTGGTGCCGTCTTGCTACAGACAGACAATGAAGGTGTGGAACACCCAGTAAGTTTCTTTTCTAAGAAGTTCAATGCTGCACAAAAGAACTATTCTACAATAGAAAAGGAATTACTGGCGATTGTGCTGTCACTCAGGCACTTCGAGGTGTATGTTCCAGCCTATGGCCCAGTCGTGGTTATCTACACTGATCATCACCCTTTGAGATTCCTAAATCAATTTCACAATCGCAATATGAGACTGACCCGGTGGTCATTGATGTTGCAGGAGTATAACCTGGACATCCGGCATATTGCGGGATGTGACAATGTGATTGCGGATTGTTTATCGAGGGTAGATGATCAGTCGTAGGCTATCACAGGTGTATGATCCCGAAGAGATTGACACACGGGTAGCCTCCTGCTTTGGTTTGAGTAGTATTTTGCGCTTGGTGCTTGTTGGCTCGCGGTTGTAGCCCAGCGTATTGGGTCGTAAAGCAGGATTGTTGAGCGTTTGGTATAGAAGAAAATAGGCTGCCCTTATAGTGCAGCCGGAAAAAAACATATTAAAATATAAAAATCATATAAAAACTCTTTCTTTTTGATATAGATAATTGTATAAGTTTGTCATAGCCTATAGTGTTTGAGTAGTCCACGAACTATCAAACGGCTGAGCTGCGGTAAGCTCGCTCTGGGAGCATGATATTATGTCTTTTACTATTGTTGGGAGGAGTTATGAAATGTGAATTTTTTTTTTATATAAGATGTGTTTTAGTGATAAACTCAGCGTTGTTTTAGTGCCATGCGGTCGCTGGGTGTGAGGGGTTTGATGGGGTTCTGTATATCAGATTTTAGCTCAGGGTTGAGCAAGTAAAATCTTGGGGGAGGTGTGACGCATGTCGAGTATGAGCATGCTGTACAGAACGCCCAGTCAGGCCCCACTCTCGCTAGGATCGTCAGGGCAGGAACTTTGGCTGTAGTCTGTGTAGAGTTTCCTAACTTAGTTTATGTGAGCCGTTGTACTATAAGTATTATAAATATGTATTTTGTTTTCATCTGAGTCAACGAGTTCTATTTTATATCATTAGTTATAAGTATTGTGTGTGGGACTTATATGTAATGATGAGAGGAGAGAGAGAGAGATATTACGTAACGGGGACCAGTGAGTGCGCCACGCGGGCAGATAGGCCTAATTCCCTCCTCCCTCCTCCCTTCCTCCCTTTCAGCGCGTGGGAAGTTCTTTGTCGATCCCAGATTGAGAGAGAATATGACGTCATGATTGCCAGTGGGCGGTCCTTAAGTAGTTTGAGATATGCCGCTAGAGGGCCGAGTATAAAAAGAGAGATTCTTGCCACCATTCTTCAGAACTCATCAGGCAAAGCGACTTCTCATATCCCTTGCAACTATCCATATTCTTCCGACTGATGTGAACTTTCTCTACTCTCTGAACAGCCTATCTTCTTCTCTTCTCGTCCCTGTTTAACCTCCATGACCCCTTTGGTGCAGATTTAGTCAGCCAAAGTATTATCGCTTGAGTTCTCACGAGATAAGTGCCTGTTAGATAGCCTATTTTTGGAAGGGTTAACTAGAATAGGATTGATTGATGTTTGTTGCACTCGTATATGCATTTCCCTGTGTGCGATTATTCATGTTCCTGTTTTCTGCTGGTTTAGGCAATGCTAGACTGGGATAGGGTTTCTGAGTTGTGATTTCCTATGAGTACTAGGTTGCGGTTGAACCAGTACAATTGCAACGGAGACGTGGAACGCCTAGGTGGTCTTTCTGACTGTGTACCGTGGGAGTTTAGCACTGTGTTGCGAGTGAGGGCTTTTGCCTATGCCACCCAACACTGTGTTATCTCATTTGCTTGACTTTGAGAGGATCGCCAGGAGAGAACCAGATACTAGTGATCTGGATCTCTCAAGAGAGCATCCCGTCAATTACCGTAATTTGGCCGCACAGTCTTAAGGACCTCGCTAGGCTACGAGCCGCTTGCTCAGCCATTGTCTCTTAACCTTAGATATCCCAGCTAGACTTTGCTCGACCAGCAGATACAGTATAGTATTGAAGCTTCTCCTTATGTATATTATTGTTTAAGCACTATTGATTTCATGTGTGGCACGCTTAGTTACTTCAGAGATTAGTGGCCCACGAGCACAATCTTAGTAGGCTATTGCCAGTGCATTGTCTGAGTACTTCTTCTTAATGTTTGCCATATCCTATTGCTTATTCTTATAATTCTTCTTATGTCAATTTAAAGCCTTTAATTACCAGTGAGTTATTCATTAAATTGCTGTTCAAAATCCGATACTTACTTCTTATGAGTATTCGAGAAGCATCTAACTTATCAGAAGATTCCTTGCTTGATGCTCGAGGACTATTGTTTAACGTAACGTAATAGTGCCGATCCGAAGTAGAGGGTGGAGGACTTCTTAAGTTCTTAGTTCAAGGGTGGATTACTTCGGCTTCGGCCAACACTATTCTTTAGTGTTGTAGTACTTTCTTCTTTGTTTGATTGTTGACCAGACTAGATAACTCCCGTCTAGTTATTAGTCTGTTGTGTGAAACGCTAGTACCGAGTTCTTGTATACCCCGTTATAGCAGATAGAACTCTGGAGGGTAGTGGCGTTTTTTGTTCGGCTGGCAGTACTCTGGGGTTGGGATCGTGTGTTTCCGTTGTGGCAGCGAGCCATACTCGAGTCCTGTGTAAGAGCCCTAGTGTACCCGAGTGCCCGGTCGTAACAACGGACACGAATATTACCATAGGTTTTAAGAAATTAAAAAATAAAATACATTCTTCCAAATTGCTGCTCCACGAGAATGGCTCGGGTTCCAACCTTCAAACGTTTCACTGGCTGTTACGAAATTTGGTAGTTTAGGTTCGCTCTCTCGTCCCCCACCCCCAGAGAGCTGTGTTCATTTCCATGTTCCATGTGACCACGAATGCATACTTGTTGTTATGCCCTGTTTTTCTACAGGTTTAACTTGGGTAATGTGAGTTCTGAATGACTGGGTATATAAGGCTGCATGCACAATACAAGGTATGAGGAATAGAGAACACAAAATAAACACACGGTAACACGACACAAGTTCACGTTTATTGACGTAAATAAATAAAGAGTATAGAAAGATAGTAATTCTCGTACAAAACAAATAATAGAAGGGAACTGCTAGCATTAGCGGATCTGGATGGAGCCTAGTCTCCCACTTCCAACGTTCAGGTATATTCTTCTGATCAGGGGGTTTAATTAGCAAGTTTTTATTTTACTGGAAGCCCTCAATATATTCGTATAATTCAATGTCACTGATTTGACCTCTTGCTGGCTGGTCGCGTGCCCAAGTAGCAGCTCACAGTTAGGATTAGACACGCGTATATTGTAGAACACGGAATCTCTAGTAACCTCATGGGGGTACTGATCTAAGTTTTATATTCCTATGGCAGAAATACGTAGAACACAAATCAGTGGGCGAACGTTAGATATCACTAGAGTTTTAATATCTGAATAAGGTAATTATGAGAGTCAAGGTCGCCTGTTAATTAAAGAGCACTGATCGCTTAGTACGTCCCAAATGGAATGGTTAAATATGAATTACACTGGGCAAGGTTTTAGCCACTTTATAGAAAGTTAATAAGTGAGTATCAAGCTAGTACTATAACACTTAGTACTAGCAACATGAATCTTGAATAGTATTTGTAGATCTGGTCCTGGTTATCTTGCTTCCGGTGATGATGAGGGCTAATGACTGGTTCCCCGGCCGTCCAGATGGTCCAAAATGTAGGAAGTTCTCAAGTCAGATCTCTTGACGATCGTTGCTGGCTACACACTTATATACCCACGAATTTGTGTGAAGGTTATAAGGTGCACGTTAGGACTTGTACATGGACAGATGCTTTTATCAGTCTTCTCTGCCACAGAGTCTGCCGGATCTGGAATCTCTCAACTCCGGAACAACACAAGGGCAGAGCTAGAGGTAAACTGCAGGGTAGTGACCACTGGTTGGTGTCTAGCTTTCAACTGATTTGACTGGGGGCGGGAGCTAGATTTATAGGCTCGGTTCTGGACCCTGTAGACAGTAGGGATCTCGAGTCTTATGGACTTATTTGAGCTCTCAATAGATATGGGGACTAGGTAAGATGGTATTTACTGTTGTGGCACATGGCTATAGGAAGCCTTTATATTTTCATATAACTGAGCCTTAGTAAGAGGTACTATTTTGGCTATACTGGAAGTATTTAGGGGAGAGAGACTGGATCTACTTTGCGATGAGGATGGGGACAGCTGTGATAGGAGCGTCTCTCTTAGATTGTTCAATCTTCATTCTATGGTATAGCTGAGGTGCTAATTTAGTGATCAGAGCATGCAAGAAAGGTAAATGGTTTATTGTGAGTTAATAGAGGTTAGTAAAGGTGTTAGTCATGCATGGTTAGTTCATTGATAGGAAGAATTCCTGTGCTACCTGGCAATGACTCATAAGTCAAAACAGGGGCCAGGTATACCTCCGCGGGGGTGGGGGTCTCCCTCCTCGGGTGGGCAAAAAGGGGGAGCTGGGCGCCCTCTCTCTGTGATAGTCGTCCAGCGGCTGTGGCTAGGGGCTTGCCATATCACCAGTGTTTGTAATAACCCTCTGTGTATGAGACAGATGTGGGCATCCTTAATACCAAAACCGAAGGTGCCTTGGCTAGCTGGTTTTACTCGGCTGGTTGTTAATTGTAGGGTTTGCTGGATGTGGTGGAGACTGGGTTGCTAACTCTGCCACATTTATCTGGAAGTATGGCAATAGAAGTTAGTTACTGGCGAGGTGGCTAGCCTCGCACCGACGACCATTGGGTGCAGAGTTGTGAATGGGTTGTAAGAGAATAGATGGCATGCAAGGGGCTAGTAAAGTTCTAATGTTGTTCTGGCCTACTAAGTGAAGGTAGGCTGGATAGGAGTATATATATAAAAGGTTGGAGAGCGTTAGAAACGGGCAATTCAAGGATCTTCAAGAGGTATGAGAGAGAGGCTAGGTCGGACAAGAGTAGAGAAGTGCGGGGTCTTATAATGAGAGGGGAGGAGTGCAGGGGGGCTATAGGGGAATTTGACCCTAAGGTCTCTGGGCGTGGGGGTGGCATTAGGCTGCAGTTGATATGGAAGTTTGAAAAAGGCAGTAGAATACGTTAGCCAAATGCTACCGGGGAATGCAACTATGGGGTGGTATATGAGTCTGGAAAAGATAGAGTTATGTGATCAGTCCGAGGGGTTATGGATACTATTAGTTGGCCCTGGGAACTGCGTTTTCTATGAGATATAAATATACCAACAACAGCGGCAGTTCGTAGGGGTACTTAGTTATTGTTTTGGGGTACTTATGACAGATACTGGTAACCAGGTTATCTTATACAATCTCTGGTTGGGGTAAGAGGTGTATGACACGAAGTAAATTGGCGTAGTGTGGACTGTGGATACGAAGGAGGCAAGGGGAAGACGTATGACAATTGTGGAACAGTAAATGGAAAAAGGTGAACACAATGGCGGATAAAAATACTTAACCTAAGGATTGAATACATAGATTTATGGGGCGATGGGTCTTCAGAAGCTTAGTCTGGCAAGACAAGATGTTAGGGAATGTTAATATTAATACTTAAACTAAGGATTGCATACATCGATGAACGATGACATTATAGTCGTCGTCCTAATAAGGTGATGAAACCTGGTTGATCTGTACTTGGCACAATACGACACAAGGACAGTGCCGCTATGTCGTATCAATACTGGTGGCAGTTAATATTAGAGACACTTAGTTACTAGAGGAACAATGCAAGGGGGCGACTGAGCACGGGTTACATATATCTATACTCGTCATGGGAAATGATATACAAGGTCTAGGGACAGGCGGGGGTGTTTTAACTTCTAAGATATATAACATCTACTTCTCGGATGTAAGAACATACATAGATATAATTATGGCTGTCTGATGTGTTGGCATTGGCTCAACATAGGGACAGGGCATGGGTGTTTTTAATATGAATGTATATTCCTGTTCATCATCTTTGTAGTTAGGAGTGTAGGACACGAGGGGTAGTGTACGTGAGGTGTGGAAAATGGTCAGTTTAGAAAAGGTAGATAGGTGCGGCCTGGAGCTGCTTAGCCCTGCGGGCTTGGGCCTGTCTGAAATGGCTGGCTCGGTCAGCTGGTCCTTTCGTTCTGTGGACCTTTCTTCCGGGTGTTTCTGTGTGGTGTTCGCTCGTGGCTTCTGTGGTGGGCTTCTTGTTCTGGGGCATTTTACTTCCCTCTCCTTCATTATAGGCTCGTCCTCGAGCCTCAAGGGTGAAGTAAAAAGAAGCATAGTGATGGTGGGTCATTTTCAGGGTATTTAGAAAGTTCCACCAAACACGAGAGCGACGGTCAGGTTTCTTTTGCAGGTCAATGTATACCTGTAAGAATGTGTCCTCTGTGTTGTGGCGGGCGGCTGCCCGGGCTTGGTGTGGGTGTGGTACACGGGCCAAGTGTCCAGTGGGGGTTTTTACTTTAACCTTTCGTATGAATGGTTTGTAGCTTTCCCCCGTGGGGATCGGAGTGAGGTGTGTGGGATTGACAGGAAGTCTGTTTAGTGTGGTGAATGGGTTACTAACCGAAAGGGGATTCACTCGTGACAACAGAGCTGGGGATGAAGGGGGAATGTGAGTCTGGGTTTTATTTGGTTTTCTTGGGCGGTGTTGTAGGTTGGGAATATATAGTGAGGCAATGCGCAAGTTCGGTTTAGGTAAGGTGGGTGAAGGAGGTGTGTGGGAAGGAGGGGGTGTGTGTGTTGTGTGGCTTGGGTCCTTAGTGTCAGAACGGGGTGTTATATTTGTATCGCTGTCTTTAAATCTGATGGGTCTGTTGATTATTCTACCTCTGGCGGTCCTGGTGGGAAGGTAGATGTTTGTCGTGGGACTTGAGTCGCTCGACGATGTTTTATATTGAGGGGAAGCACGTTTTATAGGTAAATGACATGTGGGGGTTTTCTCGGGGGTGACTTTGTGGGGGGGGGTTTCTTAAGGGGGGGTTGGTTGGGGGTTCGGTGAGATGAGGAGGTTGGTCGGTGTGTGGGTGGGGTGGTGGGGATCGTGGAGGGGAAAGGGGCGGATGCGGGGGGGGCTAGACGGGTGGGTAAGGAGTGTAGATTTAAGTTGGAGGGTTGGGGTAGGGGCGTGTGTGGGGTGTGTTGTTTGATGAGGTTGGTGATTTGCTGGTGATTATTCGTCTTCTTTCCCTTTGTGGGAGAGAATTCGACGAAGAAGAAGAAGAGGAGGAGGAGGAGGGTAGTGGTCTGGCAGCCCTACGGAACTTGGTTAGTAGGGTGTGTTTTCTGGAGGTTTTAAACGATTTTTGTCGTGGGCGTAAGTTGTAGCGTGAGGTTACTGAGGTAGATTGTGTGGTGCGGTTGGGTGTGTACTTGGTTTGGGTTGGGGGTGGTGGTTTTCTCACTGTGGTGCCTGGTGGAGGTATGTCAGGGCTAGACGGGAGGGTTTCTGTTGTGGTCGGGGTTGTGGGTGGAGGTTTTCGTACTTGGATAAGTTGGGGAGGAACTTGACTATGTGAAGAAGGTGTCATGGTGGAAGAGGGTGTGATAGTGGGGGCTTGGGGTTTGTGGAGGTCAGTTTGGGGGGTATGTTGAGAAAAGATTTGTCGGTTCGGTGCTGGAGGGCTTAGGTCCTTAGGGGTTTGTATGGGAATATTCGTAGCCTGAGTGAGAGGGTGAGTAGGGGTGTTTAATTTAGGGTCGGACGTGTGGGGTGGGGTAATGTCTTGTGGCTTTAGAGGTTTAAACGCTCGGACGAATCTAGTTCGGAGCGTGCGAGTCACGCCGTGATAGTCGATGGTGACTTGAAAGGCATTTGGGACTTGTATGATGGTGTAGGGCCCGACATAGCGAGGGCCTAACTTGTTGGTGATAGGGAGGTTGGCTACCATTACGGTGTCATGGATGGCGAAAGGGTTTTTGTCATCGATGTTATCAGTTTTGGTGTCTTAACAGATCTGGGCGGTATGGAGGGTATTTTGCAGATGTTGCAATGGGTCAATTGTGGAGGTGGTGGAGGGAAGGTGAGCGTGGTGGTGGAATGGCAGTAACAGGGGGGGTACACCGTAAACACGTTCATGAGGGGAAATACCGTCTTCCCGAGGACAGGTGTTCATACCCCACTGTATCATCTTTAGTTGTGATGGCCAGTCTGAGGTGTTAAGAGCAATCATTCCTGTACGTAACTGGTTGTTGATGGTGCGATAGCTGCGTTCGCAGATAGCATTTCCTTGAGGCCAGTACGGGGATGAGTGTTTAATCTTAATACCGCATTGTTGGGTGAATTGTTGCCAAACGTGTCCACTAAACTCGGGGGCATTGTCCGATAGAAGAGCAAGGGGAAGGCCGAATATAGAGAACACTTCTGTGGCAAGCAGTGTGGCGACTGTGGTGGCTGTGTGGTCTTTAACTGGGCAGGCTATTAAAAAATTTGAATATACGTCTACAAATGTGACGATATAGCGGTTGCCAGCGTAAGAAGGGAATGGGCCCATGATGTCGAGGGATAGGACTTGGAACGGTTTGTTGGCAGAAATGGTACCAGCTGGGCCTGGGGTGCGTGATCTATCCTTTCCCAATAAACACGGTTTGCAGGATTCTGTCACTCGTTGTGCAATTTTGGAGGGGTTGGGGATCCAGTATTGGTCTGTGAAGATCTTTAACATTTTCTTTTGTCCAAGGTGTATGCCGTTTCCCTCGTGGATGGCAATCATGTAGTCGTGGGCTATGGTGGCAAAGTGGGGGACGAAACGTCTGTAGTATGTGGCTAAACCTAGAAACGAACGTATTCCTTTAACCGTGGTGGGTGGGGTTTGGTTTTGTATGGCTTGAAGTTTCTTTGGATCTGGCGCAATACCATGTTCAGATATCACGTGTCCGAGAAAATCTACCTTATTCCGGGCAATCACGCACTTTGAGGGTTTTAATTTCAACCCGGCGGCTCGGATTCTTTGCAGGACTTGTCTCAACCTGAGGAGGTGTTCTTCCCAGGTTGGAGAGTACACAATAATATCGTCCAGATAGGCTAGGCAGGTTTCCCAGGTTAGGCCATGTAATACCGTTTCCATCAAACGGGAGAAAGTGGCGGGTCCGTTACAGAGGCCAAAAGGTAGGACGTTAAATTCATAGTGATGGCCACCACTAGTGGAAAATGCTGTTTTCTTTTGGTCCTCGGCCTTGATAGGCACTTGCCAATACCCTGCTTGCAAGTCGAGGGTAGTGAACCATTTGGATCCGTATAGGGAGTCAAGGGAATCGTCTATTCAGGGTAAGGGCGTAGCGTCTTTAATGGTTATGTCATTTAACCTCCTGTAATCGACGCAAAAACGGGTTGTCCCATCTTTCTTTTTGACTAAGACAACAGAGGAAGACCAGGGGCTAATGGACGGGGTGGCAATCCCGGCCTCTAACATTTCCTGGACTTGGCGTTCCTCTTGCTGACGTTGTATGGGGTTCTTTCTACGGGATGGTTGTCATATGGGGGGGCCTGTGGTGTTAATGATGTGTTGTTCTACATCCGTCTGTCCGATTTCGGTGGGTTGTTGGGCAAAGACGTCACTGAATTCCAGCAGTAGGTCGTACATGCCGTTCTTTTGGTGGTCAGATAGTGTCTCAGGAAGAGGGGGCAATTGGAGGCTGGTAGGGGTGTCGTTACAATGTATGGGGAGGTCATCGAAAGTTTCGAGGTCTCCTATAATGAGACCTTTTGGTAATGTCAGGGGTTCCTCTGAGATATTTGCCACGAGAATGTGGTTGATACGAGCGGGAATGATGGCGGGTTGTAAGAGGCAACGATGGGGGTTGGGGGATGTGTTAGTGGGGGAAAATACCATGTGAGTTTGGGGTATGGGCCGCAGGTTCACCCATTTTTGATGGTGGGGGGGAATTTGGCATTTATCCTGAACTACCGCTGGGCTAATGATGGTGGGGGATTGACTGACGAGCAGGTGCTTGGTACTTATAAGGGGGGCAAGGTCACTTTGGTGGGGGTCACGCGTGAGGGGGGGATCAGTGGGGCGCGGTGTGAGGGGGTTAGAAAACGGGATTTGTTGGAGGGACTGCGGAGGGTTGGTGGGGGGAGCGTTGTCGGTGGCAGTAACGGTTTGTTTGGAGTTTATGTGGTTTTGGTGGTTATGTTTGTCATGAGAGGGCGAGTCAAGTGTGGGGTTGTGAAGTTTTCTAGGGGTGTGAATTGTGTGGGGGTGGAAGGGAGCTACTGACGAAAAACTGTCACAAGGGGGATTGGGGGGGTGGTGGAATAGCTGGGCATTTCTGGGGGCATGGTGGGAACATGGTTGTGTCCCTCGGTCGGCACGCGTGAGGGGGGGATTATCGGCGCGTGCGGGCGGTTCAGAGGGGTGCGAGGTGAGCGAGTTAGAAAACGGGATTTGCTGGGGGGACTGCGGAGGGTTGGTGGGGAAAAAGTTAGGTGTAGAACATGGGTTATTGGTGTAGGACTGGTGTATTGATTTGGGGTTGTTAACATTTCTGGGGGCATGGGGGAAACATTGTTGGGTACATCGGTCGGCATTTTCTCTGGAAACATGTGTACATAAACATTGGATAGACTTATGGTTACATATATCAGAGTCTGTCCTGAAGACATGGGAGGATTTATTCTGGACAGAGTTACGAGAATTGAGGGGATTACCGAGAGGGAGTTGCTTGGACTTGTCTTCTTTCGTTTGTTGAGGCATTTTTTTACTGAATTGAGTGAGGTTTGAGAGATCTCGGGGCAAGGGGAGGTTTTAGGAGTCACCTTAGTGCTAGCTGCAACTTGGTAACCCTGAATCAGGGTTTGTTGAGGGGGAGGTTGTTTTTTCTTTTTGGGAATGGGTTTCTGCGTGATTGGTTTGTCAGAGGCTTTGGGCTGGAATTTGTTTTTGAATGAGATCAGCCTTTGGCCGCAGTCAATCTGGGCCTGGAGTTTTTGAAGGAGGTCAAGTCCAAGGAAACCATCATAATGTTTACAGTTGGAGGAAAATACTGTAAATGTGTGATAACAACGAGCATGGGGGCCAGGAGTGGTTACTGATAGGGGTAAAGTGTCTCCTAGGAGATTTAAGTAAGTATCAGCAGCTGAGATGAGTTCTGTTTTGGTGTTTAACAAAGGGCCAAATAGTCGGGGATGTTTTTCATAGTAAGATTTGAACAAACATGACTTGGCAGCTCCCGTGTCGATTAGCAAGCGGACAGGAATGTCCTTGATTTTGGCCATGTAATAAATGGGGGCAGTGCGACTAGTTATGGCGTCCCCCGCCGAGCCCATCGTGGGCGGGGGATACTTTTAAAAATCCTGGGGGTCGGCATCTACCTCCTCCAGGGTTTCCTCGGTATTGTCTGAGGTCATGGTATGGGGGGCTATGTCTTCCTCTTGTCCCCACTCCTCTTCATTTACAGAAATGCGAGGAGTAGAGGGCGAGGTTTGGCAGAGTCACAAATTTGGTGGAGGGCACACTGAGCATTACAGGCAGGGAAATCATATGGGTTGATAATGACTAAGGTAGGGTTTTTACTTTGGTAGGTGTTGTAGTTGCTGTTCCGGTTGAAGATTCTGCGTGGCTGGGACGGTTGGAACCGGGGTCTACTGGGTTGGGGCTTGCCGGAAGGGTAGGTGGGTCTGTTGTTGAAAGATGAGGCTGGGTAGGCATTCTTGGGGTTTTGGTGGTTGGTTTGCTGCGGGTGCGTGGGAAACCTCTTGATTGCAGCGATTTGGGTGGGTGCTTCTGTGCGCACGGCCAAAATACGTCGGATCGTGATGAGGTCTTTTTTTGTATCCGACGAAATCGTGCACCCGGAAATGGTCTTTTACTGCTGAGGGCAATATCGACACAAGGTTGACCAGAATTTGCTGTTCTTGTTGGATTCTGGTCGACGTGGGGAAAGAAATTTTTATGAGTTGGGCAAGCTTATTCACTGTGGCATCTACATCGCCTTCGAATTTAGTTTCTAGGATACGGGTGTGGGCCACGAAAGCGCCCAACGAAGGCTTAACCTGACAAGCGCGAAATAGACCTAAGGGGCTAGGGTAGTTATTTGTGCATTTCTAGCCTTGGATTCTGACAGAATTCGTTATATTTACAATATAGAGCATTATTTGTTTTCGGTATGCTTTTATTTTACATATAAATATTATGATGTATATTATGAACCTTCAAGAGTGCTAATATAAGTGGGAAAAGCATTTGGGTGGTGAAAAACGAAGATATTGGCCACCCGGTCATAATCTCAGGCGAGAGAGAGCCACAGGCAACCCTCCTCTCTCGCTGTCTGTGAGGTAACTGAGACGAGCGGGGCGGTGTGGGCCGGTGTCTGGGTGTTACATAACGATATTTTTTGCAACCCACTTGTGCTACATTATCGCGGGAGAGAAAAATAACCGATAAATGATGATAATAAGAGGAAAAATAGGTGATAATTGAGGAGGGGAGGGAGGGGGGGAATAAGGTGGGGAAGGAGGGAGGGGGGTGGGTGAGATTTACATGGATGAGTATTGGAGGGGAATTATCTCACCTAGAGACAAATTCCTTTGTTTTGATAGGCCCTTTTTTTTTTTGGAAGGTTTTTTTTATGGTCTTGCTTCCGTGAGGCCTATCGCGTTCCCTATAGGAAGCCTTCCGTGAGGCCTATCGCGCTTGCCGGGTTAATGGCTTCTATCACTATTGTGCGAAATTCGTTCCAGGTGAGATCAGGGTGCACTTGATAGGCAACCAGGGAAACGGCTTTTCCCAGGTGTGCTAATGTTACGGCTATTTTGTGTGCGTCCGTGGTATAAGTCATGTCAAGTAAGGGTTTCACTATGTCCATGAATATTTCGATCCCATACTTTGTTTCATCATAATGTGGGATGAAAGTGTTAGTAGGTTGCGCCATGATGTTCTCGTGTTCTAGCTGTTCCCAACTTGCAATGTAATGCAACCTTTTATCCGAATCAAGAACCACCGCTGCCGCCAATGTTATGCCCTGTTTTTCTACAGGTTTAACTTAGGTAATGTGAGTTCTGAATGACTGGGTATATAAGGCTACATGCACAATACAAGGTATGAGGAATAGAGAACACAAAATAAACACACGGTAACACGACACAAGTTCACGTTTATTGACGTAAATAAATAAAGAGTATAGAAAGATAGTAATTCTCGTACAAAACAAATAATAGAAGGGAACTGCTAGCATTAGCAGATCTGGATGGAGCCTAGTCTCCCACTTCCAACGTTCAGGTATATTCTTCTGATCACGGGTTTAATTAGCAAGTTTTTATTTTACTGGAAGCCCTCAATATATTCATATAATTCAATGTCACTGATTTGACCTCTTGCTGGCTGGTCGCGTGCCCAAGTAGCAGCTCACAGTTAGGATTAGACACGCGTATATTGTAGAACACGGAATCTCTAGTAACCTCATGGGGGTACTGATCTAAGTTTTATATTCCTATGGCAGAAATACGTAGAACACAAATCAGTGGGCGAACGTTAGATATCACTAGAGTTTTAATATCTGAATAAGGTAATTACGAGAGTCAAGGTCGCCTGTTAATTAAAGAGCACTGATCGCTTAGTATGTCCCAAATGGAATGGTTAAATATGAATTACACTGGGCAAGGTTTTAGCCACTTTATAGAAAGTTAATAAGTGAGTATCAAGCTAGTACTATAACACTTAGTACTAGCAACATGAATCTTGAATAGTATTTGTAGATCTGGTCCTGGTTATCTTGCTTCCGGTGATGTTGGGGGCTAACGACTGGTTCCCTGGCCGTCCAGATGGTCCAAAATGTAGGAAGTTCTCAAGTCGGATCTCTTGACGATCGTTGCTGGCTACACACTTATATACCCACGAATTTGTGTGAAGGTTATAAGGTGCACATTAGGACTTGTACATGGACAGATGCTTCTATCAGTCTTCTCTGCCACGGAGTCTGCCGGATCTGGAATCTCTCAACTCCGGAACAACACAAGGGCAGAGCTAGAGGTAAACTGCAGGGTAGTGACCACTGGTTGGTGTCTAGCTTTCAACTGATTTGACTGGGGGCGGGAACTAGATTTATAGGCTCGGTTCTGGACCCTGTAGACAGTAAGGATCTCGAGTCTTATGGACTTATTTGAGCTCTCAATAGATATGGGGACTAGGTAAGATGGTATTTACTCTTGTGGCACATGGCTATAGGAAGCCTTTATATTTTCATATAACTGAGCCTTAGTAAGAGGTACTATTTTGGCTATACTGGAAGTATTTAGGGGAGAGAGACTGGATCTACTTTGCGAGGAGGATGGGGACAGCTGTGATAGGAGCGTCTCTCTTAGATTGTTCAATCTTCATTCTATGGTATAGCTGAGGTGCTAATTTAGTGATCAGAGCATGCAAGAAAGGTAAATGGTTTATTGTGAGTTAATAGAGGTTAGTAAAGGTGTTAGTCATGCATGGTTAGTTCATTGATAGGAAGAATTCCTGTGCTACCTGGCAATGACTCATAAGTCAAAACAGGGGCCAGGTATACCTCCGCGGGGGTGGGGGTCTCCCTCCTCGGGTGGGCAAAAAGGGGGAGCTGGGCGCCCTCTCTCTGTGATAGTCGTCCGGCGGCTGTGGCTAGGGGCTTGCCATATCACCAGTGTTTGTAATAACCCTCTGTGTATGAGACAGATGTGGGCATCCTTAATACCAAAACCGAAGGTGCCTTGGCTAGCTGGTTTTACTCGGCTGGTTTTTAATTGTAGGGTTTGCTGGATGTGGTGGAGACAGGGTTGCTAACTCTGCCACATTTATCTGGAAGTATGGCAATAGAAGTTAGTTACTGGCGAGGCGGCTAGCCTCGCACCGACGACCATTGGGTGCAGAGTTGTGAATGGGTTGTAAGAGAATAGATGGCATGCAAGGGGCTAGTAAAGTTCTAATGTTGTTCTGGCCTACTAAGTGAAGGTAGGCTGGATAGTATATATATAAAAGGTTGGAGAGTGTTAGCAACGGGCAATTCAAGGATCTTCAAGAGGTATGAGAGAGAGGCTAGGTCGGACAAGAGTAGAGAAGTGCGGGGTCTTATAATGAGAGGGGAGGAGTGCAGGGGGGCTATAGGGGAATTTGACCCTAAGGTCTCTGGGTGTGGGGGTGGCATTAGGCTGCAGTTGATATGGAAGTTTGAAAAAGGCAGTAGAATACGTTAGCCAAATGCTACCGGGGAATGCAACTATGGGGTGGTATATGAGTCTGGAAAAGATAGAGTTATGTGATCAGTCCGAGGGGTTATGGATACTATTAGTTGGCCCTGGGAACTGCGTTTTCTATGAGATATAAATATACCAACAACAGCGGCAGTTCGTAGGGGTACTTAGTTATTGTTTCAGGGTACTTATGACAGATACTGGTAACCAGGTTATCTTATACAATCTCTGGTTGGGGTAAGAGGTGTATGACACGAAGTAAATTGGCGTAGTGTGGACTGTGGATACGAAGGAGGCAAGGGGAAGACGTATGACAATTGTGGAACAGTAAAGGGAAAAAGGTGAACACAATGGCGGATAAAAATACTTAACCTAAGGATTGAATACATAGATTTATGGGGCGATGGGTTTTCAGAAGCTTAGTCTGGCAAGACAAGATGTTAGGGAATGTTAATATTAATACTTAAACTAAGGATTGCATACATCGATGAACGATGACATTATAGTCGTCGTCCTAATAAGGTGATGAAACCTGGTTGATCTGTACTTGGCACAATACGACACAAGGACAGTGCCGCTATGTCGTATCAATACTGGTGGCAGTTAATATTAGAGACACTTAGTTACTAGAGGAACAATGCAAGGGGGCGACTGAGCACGGGTTACATATATCTATACTCGTCATGGGAAATGATATACAAGGTCTAGGGACAGGCGGGGGTGTTTTAACTTCTAAGATATATAACATCTACTTCTCGGATGTAAGAACATACATAGATATAATTATGGCTGTCTGATGTGTTGGCATTGGCTCAACATAGGGACAGGGCATGGGTGTTTTTAATATGAATGTATATTCCTGTTCATCATCTTTGTAGTTAGGAGTGTAGGACACGAGGGGTAGTGTACGTGAGGTGTGGAAAATGGTCAGTTTAGAAACGGTAGATAGGTGCGGCCTGGAGCTGCTTAGCCCTGCGGGCTTGGGCCTGTCTGAAATGGCTGGCTCGGTCAGCTGGTCCTTTCGTTCTGTGGACCTTTCTTCCGGGTGTTTCTGTGTGGTGTTCGCTCGTGGCTTCTGTGGTGGGCTTCTTGTTCTGGGGCATTTTACTTGTATTCATTTCGAAAAGGAGGATTTTCAGTATTACAGTGTAAATGTTTACCTGGTTGTGTTTATTCAGATGATGTAAAACGTAGCAATAATTAACAATGTATTACTATGCCAATACACTATTTTGAATTTGAATTAAATGTTTACCTTGCAATGGTGTGTAATAAACGGTTGTTGTGTAATGTAACGATGGCAATTATGACGTGAATTGCTAGGTACGATTAGTCGTGTGTGTGTGTGTGTGTTGTAATAGACATAATGCTTTACAGTGGGTGACAAACATTTAAAATAGAAGTGTCTGCTTCATGAAATACAACACAACGAACTATGCAATGTGATATTACATGTTATCATCTGGTTATGAAATTCAGGTGTGAAACGGCAATGGGTTATCAGTAGTGATATATGGGGGTATTATGTAATACCACACAAAGTTAAGCTTCGGACGCTAATAGGTTTATATATTCGGTATTAAATTAGTAATACATGTATATAAAACTCTAAAGGGTTAAGGCTATATAAGCATCGCATCGTGATATTACGTTTAGCAATGGCTATAGATACCTTTTCGATGTTAGTATTATAGTATCTGATATATTGCAATGTTTACACAGCGTAACAAGGTTAATAGCATGATATAAATGGATGAATTATATGTGAATACCGGTATGTGTTTAATAGTTACTACTATGGATGACGTATGATGAATCACACACACACACACACACAATGAAAGCCTGGCCATTCACTGCGGTTTGGTAGAGTTTCTTTACATTCTTAATTCTTTTATAGCTATCCGTGTTTATTGTTGAAACAGGAGGGAATAACACAACATGGTATGTTTGTCATTTATATATCAGATTCTGTAGTATGAATCGTATCGTAGCATAACAACAGCTCAATAATTTTACATGGCAGACTGAGTGAAGCATCTATTGGTTCGGAAGGTGTGTTCGTAGGTGTGCGGCCTTGTGATAGTTAAAGTGGGCTGTCGTCCAGAAACATTACGCTCCCATTGTCCGGGCCCTATCCAGGTGTCTCAGAAACTGCGGTTTCTGACTGTACTGTATACATAGTGATATATACCTTGTGAAGTGATACAATTACCTCTCCTGGCTACTTTCAAACGATTTTAAGCAACCAGCAAGCTGATTCCTGTGATTTAAGTGTTGAGTATACTGTATAAGTGTGTCCTATATTATAGCCTATTATTGATATTGTGTGATCAGTTAATAATTAATTATCATTGAGTTTTTGTAAATTCATATTATTTTGTTATTTCCCTTTGATTGCATTATTATTGTTATTAGTGTAAAGCATTGCATTAATTTGTGATTAGTTTCAGAAGAAATATTTTCTTAAGTGTGCATCTCACATTTAAATAGTTGTATTCATTACTTGTATTGCTTTTAGTAACATATTATGCATTTCCTTAAGTTATTAAATCTATATTAACCATTTCCAGTGATCTAGAGAAAATATTAATTCTTTTGTGATATAACTATTTTTACCTTGCATTGCTTCAGTAAAGGTTTCCAGTTATTTATTTTGTTCACTTGTATATTTTCTGATAATCTTAGTGCATTATATATTCTTATTGCTCGTCCTGAAGAGACTGATTTTTATTTGTTACATATTGATACTTCCTTTAATTAAATTAAGAATTTTTATTCTAATAGTTTCCTTGAACTGGATATTTTGAGGTGTAAGTTGACATTAGTCTATCTATCTATCTATCTATTGCCTGACGCCGTGATCCCCGAAGGGGTGGCCACGAACGAACCGCCCCCATGCACCTCTGTCCCCAGTCAGTCGACACTCATCCCCCCAACCAGCACTGCCTTCGTTCATGTACTTCCTCACTCCATCCTTCCACCTCTCATTCGGTCTACCTCTCCCTCTTTGTCCCTCCACCTCGCTCTCGTACACCTTCTTAGTCATTCTCTCGCTTTCCATACGTTCCATATGGCCGAACCATCTCAAGTTGTTCCTTTTCACACTTTCCAGCACATCTACCTCCACACCACACCTCCTTCTTACTTAATTCCTCATTAGTCTGTCTATCCCTCCATGTAACTCCGCATGCACTCCTTAAGTAATTCATTTCCACTGCCCTCACTCTTGGTCTGAGTCTCTCAACCAACGTCCATGCTTCGCTTCCGTAAGTCAGTGTCGGGATTACCACACTGTCATGAAAGGACTTCTTCACTTCCATACTGACCACCCTATTTCTTGTTACTGCTTTTAGCATTCCTACAACCCTCTTCCCCTGTTGTACCCTCTCCCACACTTCTTCATCCATAGTCCCATCTTTACTCAACACACTGCCCAGATACTTAAAAGAGTTGATGATCTCCATAGCCTGACCGTTCAGCTTCACCTCACACTCTGTGACTTCACCCCTTTCGAAGACCATAACCTTGCTCTTCCCCACATTTACCTTCAAATTCCGTTTTTCGCACACTGTTCCAAACTCATTTACCAGACCCTGCAACTCCCATTCATTATCACTCATCAGAACTGTATCATCCGCACACAGCAGTATAGGTAGCTTCCACTCAATTCCCTCCCTTTTCAACGATACACCAACATCCACTGCTCTTGATAGTATTTCTTTCATGACTCCATCCATATATACAGTAAACAACCACAGGGACATCACACACCCCTGTTTCAAACCAACATTCAGGTCAAAGAACTCGCTCTGCTCACTCTCCACACGTACTGCCGCCTTTGCATCCTCATACATGCTCTTCACTGCTTTCAGCAACTTGCCCTCTACTCCGTATATTTTAAGTAGCCTACTTTCCACAAACCTTCTCTATCCACTCTGTCATAGGCCTTCTCCAAGTCCATAAAGGCAACATACACCTTTTGTTTCTTCTCCAGATATTTCTCCACAACACAATTCAGGGTAAAAATCTGATCTACACATCCTCTTCCCTTCCTAAATCCTCCCTGCTCATCGCCTATCCATTTTCCGTTCTCACTCTCACTCTCTCAATCACTACCCTACTGTATACCTTCCCTACTACGCTTAGAAGACATATTCCTCGGTGGTTGCCACACACTCCTCTTTCCCCTTTGCCCTTATATAGGGGGACTATTCTGCCAGTCTTCCAGTCATCGGGTGCACTCCCCTTCTCCCATGCTAGTTTGCACATTTTCCCTACCCATTCGATCACTATCTCACCACCATACCTCAACATTTCCCCACACACTCCATCTGTTCCTGGTGCTTTCCCCAACTTCACTCTTTTCATGGCTTACCACACTTCTGACCTCCTGATCCCCACCTCCTCCTCCACTACTTCTCTTCTTCTCCCTCCCATACCATATCCAGCTATGTTTGCTGGCTCTTCATTCCTTACATTTAGCAACTCATTGAAGTACTCACTCCATCTTTCGACTCTCTCTTGCTTCTCGGCTAGCATTCTCCCATTCTTATCTTTCACACCCTTACTGTTTCCCTTGCTACCTTCCCTAACTTTCTTGACTTCTTTCCAGAACAGTTGCTTACTCTCCCTCCATTTTACACTCAGATTCCTTCCAAATTCCTCATCTACTCTTCTCTTACTTTCCTTCACTACTCTCTTCACCACCCTCTTACTCTCCACGTACCTGGCTCGTTTCTGTCTCTCGAAATCTTCATTCCCTCTACTACCCAATCACTCTCTATATGCTTTCGTATTTTCTTCCACAGCTATTCTTACCTCTTCTGTCCACCATGCTGTACCTTTCACTCCCCTCCCTCTTCTCCTCACTCCACACATACATAATCAATCAATGACTTCCGTTCCACCACTGTCTTATCCTTCATCGTCAACACCCGTTTCCACGTGTACCTGTGGATCATTCTGTGTCGGAAGAAGGTGTTGGCTATCCACAGCCTCCTCCCCACACATACGTCCACAAGTGCACTACCATTCCCATTCACCTCTGATGGTACCCCCCACCCTCCCACCACTCCCTCAACTTTCCTATCACCCACCTTACCATTCATATTGACATTTGTCATTATTGACATTAGTCTTGACTTTAAAGTTAGCCTATTGTTTGTCATTTCACCTCGCCCAAAATATAATATTGGCGACCTTGAGCCAGAATCTTCGGGACTTATTTAAGAATATTTTAATTTATTTGATTGTATATTTAAGTGTTCATGATGTCTTCTTCAACTATTTCTACCTTTGAGAAAGCTAAAGATATTGTAGAGAGTGTTAAGACAGTTGTTGAGGTAGAAAGTAGGAATACAAATGAACTCAAAGTACTTGCACAATACCTGCAGCTTGCTCCTCCTTCAAGTGCCCATAAAGATCAAATTGTTGACATGATTAATACAAAACTATTTAATCTAACTTCTCCAGTTTATAATAATAATAATAGTTCTTAAAGCTAGCGCATGCGCCAGCTAAGGATAACCCAATAAGGCCGATTAGGCGTATTTCCATTGGGGTCCTGTACTATTACCCCATCCCCTTGCTCATGAGGGACGGTAACGACTCAGTGCTTGTGAAAAACCTTTAATGCACCGAGCGTGGGCGCGATCCTGGGCCTTCTGGGTGGAAGTCCAAGACGCTAGTCACTACACCAGCGAGCCGCCATGAATGTACAATTAGAGCTTGCAAAGATTAAACTAGCTAAAGCACAGGCTCAACAGGCACAGGCACAAGCACAGGCACAGGCTTAACAGGCACAGGCACAAGCACAGGCACAGGCTCAACAGGCACAGGCACAGGCTGAGTCTCACACTAAGCTTGAAATTGCTAATTTAGACCATGAGTACTGCATGACACAGGGAGGTCATCTAATCCTGATAATTATGATGTGGCCAAAATTTTTAGACTTGTCCCTGTCTTTAATGAATCTGATGTAACTAAATACTTTCAATTGTTTGAGAAGGCAGCTAATGGTTTCAAATGGCTCAGGCAATATTGGTCAATACTCCTTCAGAGTGCACTCACTGGTAAAGCTCAATTTACTTATGCATCTTTGTCTCAGGATCAGTCTGATGATTATGATGTAGTTCAGAGCCTGATTCTTAAGGCCTATGAGCTTGTTCCTGAAGCCTACAGAGCTAAATTTAGGACCACTTACTAGCAGGATAATCAATCTCATGTTGAGTATGCCAAAATTAAAGAAGATTTGTTGGATCAATGGTTAAACTCTAAGAATGTAAATGCTGACTTTGATAAATTTAAGCAGATTATCTTATTGGAGGACTTCAAAAGATGTGTCATGAAGGATGTCAGTTTATATATTGATGAGAAAAAGGTAGACACTGTTTCTGATGCTGCAATTTTAGCTGATGAGTATGTTCTCACTCACAAACATTATACAGGTAATCACATAAAGAGATATGAGAATAAATATGTAGCCTCTTCTCAGAGTACAGGTGTAAAGAAGGAGAGTAAAGATAATGTTTCTCAGGAAGGAAATACTAGTTCCACTTCTAACTTCTCTAAGAAGAAATGTAATTATTGTGGTAGGCTAGGTCATGTTACTGAGAAATGTTCAAGAAACAGCGTGATGCTAACAATAAACCTGCAAATGTTCAGTCAGTTGGTCTGGTGTCCACTCTTGAGAGTTCCCAATGTCTTATAAATGACTGTTTCACCTGCTTTGAGTGTGTGGAGAGTAACGTAAGCTCTATTGATGAAGCTCCTCTTTTGAGCAGTAATTCTGTTGTACCTGCTTTGAGTGCCTTGAAGGGTAACGTAAGCTCTACTGATAAAGCTCCTTTTTTGAGCAGTGATGTGGGTGACACTCTCAAGAGTTCCTATGCAAATTTCCTGTCTGATGGTTTTGTCAGTTTACTTAACCCGGGAACTACGGGAAGACTCTTAAGAGTTCCCCCGGCGGACTGCGGGAAGACTCTTAAGAGTCAGGGGAAAAAAAAATCTATTTAAAACACCGAAATTTTTTATTTATTTTTATTTTTTTTTTGCCCCTGGGCCATGCAAAATATCACTCCTCTACCTCCCCTCCTTCCCCACTTTCCTCCCCTCCTTCAGTTATCACCTATTTTCCCTGTTATTCCCTTATTCTCTGGTATATTTTCGTTCTAGCATTAGCGAGTTGCAAGCAGGGCATTGTCATCACTGTTAGCAAGCGAGTGCAAGAGAGAGAGAGAGAGTATCGATCGACAGTGTCTCTCCAGACTTGGGGAAAAGTGGCGGGAAAGGAGGTTGCCTCAGCCATACATTATGTAACTCCCGGCCTGTATCGCCGATTTTGACCATCCAAACGCTGTTTCCACTTGTTTTATTGTTGTAACAGGTTAATACCTTTATAATCAACCTATAACAGGCACATATGGAGAAGTATTAATGCTATTTATGGTAAAATAAATATTTTAGTGATGGAAACAGCTCAAATACGTGCGCACAGGCAGAGGTGTCTCATACCCCCCATGCGCACTTCAGAGGTTAATGGCAGTGACAGGAAATCTGTTAACATTTTACGAGACACAGGTGCTTGCCAATCCCTACTAGTGACCAGTGTTTTAGGCTCTAATAATTCCTCTGGTGAAACTGTAATGTTGCAGGGTTTAGGGAGTAATTATTTGTCTGTCTCTCTGTGCAGAGTGAATCTTGAGTCTGATTTTGTTCAAGGTCCAGTTATGGTAGGATTGGTTGAGACACTTCCTATGTCTGGTGTGACTGTGTGACTGTTCTCCTTGGCAACGACATTGCTGGGGGTCGGGTTTGTTCAGCTCCTCGATCGTTTAGTGAGCCGGTGGCTGGAGTCGAGGACGGCTCCTCTGATGTGTTTCCTGCATGTGCTGTCACTAGGGCAAAATCTAAAGTTACTAGTGATTTAGAGGGTGATGAAGATGATGATGTTCTCTTGGCTGATACTTGTCTTGCTAATATAAACCATTCAGAGGGTGAGGCAGTTCCCTTCAGTGTGGATAATTTGTCACCTCGTGAGTTGGTCAAGTTGCAGCAGGCTGACCCAGGGTTGGAAGGTTTAGCTAGTTCTGCTTGTAGTGAGGGAGAGTCAGCTAGTGCTTCTACTTGTTACTATTTTAAGTCAGGAGTATTAATGAGAAAGTGGAGACCCCCAACGTCATCAACAGACTGTGAATGGGAGGTTGTGTATCAAATTGTCATTCCTCGAGTTTGTAGGCGGGATATCATTAGGGTGGCTCATGACTCCAGTTTGGCAAGACACATGGGAGTGAGGAAGACTGCAGCCCATATTTTGAAGCATTTTTACTGGCCAGGTATTTTCAAGGATGTTTCCTGGCATTGCGAATCTTGTCACACCTGTCAAGTAGTGGGGAAGTGTAATAAAAAAGAGAAAGTTGCACCACTCATTCCCATTCCTCCCTTTGAGACGCCATTCACTCGGGTGTTAGTTGATATTGTAGGACCTCTTCCCAAGACTTCTTCAGGGTTTTCCTATTTGCTGACACTCATTGACATTGCTACTCGTTATCCTAAAGCAATCCCTCTCAGAAATATTTCGGCGAAGAATGTAGTGAAGAACCCAATTCTTCACCAGATTTGGATTGCCTAAGGAGGTACAGTCAGATCAAGGGAGCAATGTTATGTCCAATGTTTTTAAGCAGTCTTTGAAAGAGTTGAGCATCACACAGATCACGTCTTCTGCATATCATCCTCAAACACAGGGAGCTCTGGAGAGATATCATCAGACATTCAAATCTATGCTGAGGAAATACTGCTTGGAACACCAGAAAGATTGGGATAAAGGTCTTCCTTATGTGCTGTTTGCTTCAAGAGAGTCTCCAAATGAATCACTAGGCTTCTCTTCGGGCATGAAGTAAGAGGTCCTATTAAGTTGTTGAAGGAGTTTTGGCTGTCGGAATCGGATGACGTCAACCTGCTGGAATATGTGGCAAACTTTAAGGAGCGGTTATCAACAGTGTTCCAGCTAGCTCGAGAGAATTTGGGAACTGCTCAGAAGATGAAAACATGGTATGACAAGAACTCAAGAATACGCAAGTTTCAGCCAGGTGATCAGGTCCTAGTTTTGCTGCCAGTACACGGACAACCTCTTCAAGCCAAGTTTAGTGGACCGTACACGGTGGAGAAGAAAGCCAGTGATGTCAACTACGTTATTGCCATGCCAGATCGTAGGAAGAGCAAACAACTTTGTCACATCAACATGCTAAAATTGTACCACAGGAGAGACCCTGATAAACCCGTCTGCACTGTAGCTGTTCCTCAAGCCCCGAAAGTGAGGCACTCCCATGCAGTATGAACTTGAGCAATAGCCTAGGGCAGAATGTTGCTATCATGAGCAATCTGGAGACAAAGTTATCTCATCGAACCCCTGAGGAGAGGCAGAAATTCACGGCTTTACTCCAGAAGTACCATCAAGTGTTCCGAGATACTCCAGAAAGAACAACTATTTTGATGCACGATGTTGATGTTGGAGATGCAAAGCCAATTAAGCTGCCAGCATACCGTGTGAATCCCTTGAAGGTTCCCCTGATCCAGAAGGAGATTGACTACCTACTCACCCACAAGATGATTGAGCCCTGCCAAAGTGAATGGAGTTCTCCTGTCACCTTATTTCCTAAACCAGGTGGACCACAACGGCTTTGTATTGACTATAGATGTGTTAACCAGATCACCAAAACAGACACCTACCCAATACCTCGCATGGAAGATTGTATAGATAGGATTGGAAAGGCGCAGTACATCAGTAAGTTTGACTTGTTAAAGGGATATTGGCAAGTACCTATGACTCAGCGTGCTAGGGATATCTCATGTTTTGTAACTCTTGGTAAGACTTTTGCATGTTCTGTGATGCCATATGGTATGAAAAATGCACCTGCAATATTTCAAAAACTCATGAACATTATAACCGAGGGTTTGGAAGGATGTGTTGTGTGTATTGATGATGTATTGATCTTTAGTGACACTTGGAAAGATCATCTATACCATGTCAGTAACTTTCTTGATAGTTTGGTTCAGGCTAATCTTGTTGCTAATCTATCAAATTGTAAATATGGTCAACCTAAAGTACAGTATCTGGGTTATGTGATTGGTAATGGACAAGTTGTGCCACCAGGGGCTAAAGTTCAGGTGATAAATGATCTTTCCAGACCTAAGAATAGAAAAGAATTGCAAAGATTTTTTGGTATGGTAGGATACTACCGCCGGTTTGTTCTAAATTTCTCAATCCTTGTGTCACCACTCACAGATCTTCTGACAAAGGGAGTTCAATTTGAGTGGAATGAAGCGTGTGAATCCTCTTTCAACAAACTCAAAGCTATCCTGTTGAGTCAGCCAGTGCTTTCCACCCCTAACGAGCAATAAGAATATATTATATTCTTATTGCTCGTCCTGAAGAGACTGATTTTTATTTGTTACATATTGATACTTACTTTAATTAAATTAAAAATTTGTTTTCTAGTAGTTTCCTTGAACCTGGATATTTTGAGGTGTAAGTTGACATTAGTCTTGAATTTAAAGTTAGCCTATTGTTTGTGTCATTTCACCTCGCCCATAAACATAACAGTATGATGACATAATATATGACAGGTGTATGAGTGTAACAGTTTTGTGAATGTGACAGATATGTAAGTGTATGATGACACATATATGACAGATGTATGAGTGTGTGGGGAAATGTTGAGGTATGGTGGTGAGATAGTGATCGAATGGGTATGGAAAATGTGCAAACTAGCATGGGAGAACGGGAGTGCACCCGATGACTGGAAGACTGGCATAATAGTTCCCCTATATAAGGGGAAAGGGGAAAGAGGAAAGTGTGGTAACCACCGAGGAATATGTCTTCTAAGCGTAGTAGGGAAGGTGTACAATAGGGTAGTGATTGAGAGAGTGAGAGTGAGAACGGAGAAATGGGTAGGCGACGAGCAGGGAGGTTTAAGGAAGAGAAGAGGATTTGTAGATCAGATTTGTACCCTAAATTGTGTTGTGGAGAAATATCTGGAGATGCAACAAAAGGTGTATGTTGCCTTTATGGACTTGGAGAAGGCCTATGACAGAGTGGATAGAGAAGGTATGTGGAAAGTACTTAGAATATACGGAGTAGATGGCAAGTTGCTGAAAGCAGTGAAGAGCGTGTATGAGGGTGCAAAGGCGGCAGTACGTGTGGAGAATGAGCAGAGCGAGTTCTTTGACCAGAATGTTGGGTTGAAATGGGTGTGTGATGTTTCCGTGGTTGTTAACTGTATATATGGATGGAGTCATGAAAGAAATACTAGGAAGAGCAGTGGATGTTGGTGTATTGCTGAAAAGGCAGGGAAATGAGAGGAAGCTGTCTATACTGCTGTTTGCGGATGATACAGTTCTGATGAGCGATAATCAATGGGAGTTGCAGGGTCTGGTAAATGAGTTTAGAACAGTGTGCGAAAAACGGAATTTGAAGGTAAATGCAGGGAAGAGCAAGGTTATGGTCTTCGAAAGGGGTGAAGTCACAGAGTGTGAGGTGAAGTTGAACGGTCAGGCTATGGAGATCGTCAACTCTTTTAAGTATTTGGGCAGTGTGTTGAGTAAAGATGGGAGTATGGATGAAGAAGTGCGGGAGAGGGTACAATAGGGGAAGAGGGTTGTAGGAACGCTGAAAGCAGTAACAAGACATAGGGTGATCAGTATGGAAGTGAAGAAGTCCTGGCATGACAGTGTGGTAATCCCGACACTGACTTACGGTAGCAAAGCATGAACGTTGGTTGAGAGACTCAGACCACGAGTGAGAGCAGCAAAGCATGAACGTTGGTTGAGAGACTCAGACCACGAGTGAGAGCGGTGAACATGAGTTACTTAACCCGTTGAGTACCGTAGGATACATTAATAAAAGTCCCCAGCAGTCCCAAGCACTGTGGCTATAATGGCAGGAGAGACCACCTTTTCACCTCAAGAGATGAGGCAAGACTGGATCTCTCCCTTTTTTTTTTTTTTTTTTTTTACAAGGCTTAAAAAAAAAAAAAAAAAAAAAAAAAAGCCTTGTACAGGCAGCTACAAGACAAATACATTACTGACGAATATGCTCGGGCCTGGGACTGTGGAGTTACTTATCTACTGACGAATATACTCGGGCCTGGGACTGTAAGGGTTAAGAAGTGCGTGCAGAGTTACATGGAGGGATAGACAGACGAATGAGGAACTAAGAAGGAGGTGTGGTGTGGAGGTAGATGTGCTGGAAAGTGTGAAAAGGAACAACTTGAGATGGTTCGGCCATATGGAAAGTATAGAAAGCGAGAGAATGACTAAGAGGGTGTATGAGAGCGAGGTGGAAGGACAGAGAGGGAGAGGTAAACCGAAGGAGAGGTGGAAGGATGGAGTGAGGAAGCATGTGGATGAAAGCAGTGCTGGTTGGGAGGAGGGGCGTTGACTGACTGGGGACGGTTCATTCGTGGCCAGGTGTGTGGTAGATGTGTAAGTGTATGATGACATTATATATGACAGGTGTATGAGTGCAACAGTTGTGTGAATGTGACAGATGTGTAAGTGTATGATGACACATATATGACAGGTATATGACTGTAACAGTTGTGTGAATGTGACAGGTGTGTGGTATATGTGTAAGTGTATGATGACATATATATGACAGATGTATGAGTGTAACAGTTGTGTAAATGTGACAGGTGTGTGGCAGATGTGTAAGTGCATGATGACATGCACTCAGTAGATAAAGCTCCTGGTCCAGATGAAATTCCTCCAATAGTACTTAAAAATTACTCCTTGGTGCTCGCTCCTGTATTGGCAAAAAGATTCCGTCTGTGTACTCATACCTCATGCTTCCCAGTATCCTGGAAAGAAGAAAACATCCATCCAGTTCCTAAAAATGTGCCTCTTCAGATCCATCAAACTACAGACCAATAGCTATAACTTCCACTCTTGGTAAAGTCTTTGAAATTATATAAAATAATCACGTAATTAAGCATCTTGAGAATAATAAACTAATCAGTGATAGGCAATATTATGGTTTTAGACGATGTCGATCAACTGCAGACATTCTTTGCCTTCTTACGATGTCGATCAACTGCAGACATTCTTTGCCTTCTTACGCATCAAATCAACCAAGCTACAGACCAACATGGTGAAATACATACAATAGCACTGGATATATCAAAGGCATTTGATAGAGTCTGGCATCAATCCTTATTGTCGAAAATGTCACACTACGGCCTTGCATCATTAGTTCCACTAATTTCTTCTTATCTTCATAACAGAAAAATACGTGTAATGGTAGATGGCCTTTATTCTCAATTTAACTCAATAAATGCTGGTGTTCCCTAGGGATCAGTTTTGGCCCCAACTCTGTTCCTCATTCATATCAATGATCTCATATCTACCACTCATAATCCAATACATTCCTACGCAGATGACTCAACACTCCACAGTTCCTTCACATTTACCAATTCTTTCACCCAACCTGATCTTATAAATTCAAAAATAAACACTGCAATTTCTCTGAACCAGGACCTTTCTAGAATTAACCTGTTAAGCGCTAAATAGCCCTAGGAGCTAGGGTAGTTATTTGTGTATTTCTAGCCTTGGATTCTGACAGAATTCGTTATATTTACAATATAGACCATTATTTGTTTTCGGTATGCTTTTATTTTACATATATGATGTATATATGAACCTTCAAGAGTGCTAAAATAAGTGGGAAAAGCATTTGGGTGGTGAAAACCTAAGATATTGGCCACCCGATCGTAATGTCAGGCGAGAGAGAGCTGCAGTCAACCCTCCTCTCTCGCTGTCTGTGAGGTAACTGAGGGCGGCGGGGCGGTCTGGGCTGGTGTGTGTGTGGTACATATCGATCTTTTCTGCAACCCACTTGTGCTACATTATCGCGGGAGAGAAAAATAACCGATAAATGATGATAATAAGAGGGAAAATAGGTGATAATTGAGGAGGGGAGGGAGGGGGGAATAAGGTGGGGAAGGAGGGGAGGGGGGTGGGTGAGATTTACATGGATGAGTACTGGAGGGGAATTATCTCACCTAGAGACAATTTTTTTTTTTTTGATAGGCCCTTTTTTTTTTTGGAAAGCTTTTTTTATGGTCCTGCTTCCGTGAGGCCTATCGCGTTCCCTATAGGAAGCCTTCCGTGAGGCCTATCGCGCTTGCCGGGTTAATGAATGGGGACAAAAGAATCTAGTTTCCTTTAATGCACAGAAAACCAAGTACATTCAATTTTCTAACTGACAGAATCTCACTGACTCCCATATATTTTTAATGATGTAAATATTCCCACTTCCCCTAGTACTGACATTCTCGGTGTAACATTAACTACTAACTTGAGCTGGACACATTATGTTAGAAGCATTGCTAAGAATGCCTCTAAAAAACTGGGACTCCTGTACAGAGTTTGAGAATTCTTCACTGACGAGCAGTTGGCCGTAACATATAAAAGTCATGTGCGTTCTCAGGTGGATTACTGTTCACCTCTGTGGAGTGGAAGTGGAGTGGTTGCATTGAGTCAGTTGGACAACATTCAAAATAAAGCTATTAAATTAATCAATAACCCTGCAATCACACAGGACCTTCCTACATTATCCATACGAAGAAACGTTGCATCCCTTGCATTATTCTACAGATATCTTCACAGCAATTGTTCCGAAGAAATTGCTTCAATTGTGCCGCCTCTCAAAATCTTTCCCCGTAGAACTAGGGCAGCTGAGAGCGCCCATGAATTTACACTTTCTCCTCCACAATGCAGAACTTCTGCTTATCAAAATTAATTTATCCCAAGAACTACTACTCTTTGGAATTCACTTCCCTCGAGTTGCTTTCCACAAACTTACAATCTACAACAGTTTAACCCTTCCAGCCCGGGTGTCATTGTGCAAGGACACCGCGAAAATAGGGCAGCAGCCCGGGTGTCCTTTCAGCAGATAGTAAGCTTGAAAGCCTATTCAGCTTGGTCTGAACGCTGTGCGTCCGACGCATGTAAACAAAGCCGATCGTTGCGTCACCGCACCTCCGAAAACAATAAGGAGACGTCGGATCAATGTTATTGTTGTGACGTCAGACGAAATTAGTGTCTGAAAAGCTCCGATATTGTCAACATCGCGGCAAAATTCCCTCACTGAAATCGTCATCACAACTGAACCAGTTATCTTAGAGAGCTCTACTCAACACCAGTCTACAGATTGAAAACCGCCCTACGTTTATAGATGCGTGGGAAATTTCTAGCAGTTAAAATAAACTAAAATACGGTAGCCTAGGCCTAGACGTTTTTCGGCCAGATCACCCGGATACGACCTCCGTCCTTTGGAGGACCAGCCCGGGCCACGAGGGTTAAATCCAGTTGTTACAAACATTTTATGAATGGAGGATGCCTTTAGGCACATGGACCTTTTTGTTTTATCTGTGTTTTTCCTTTCTCCTTCATTGTCTCTTAAAAACAAAAACAAATGTACGGACGGTCGAGGTTAATAATTAGTGTTGTCAGATACTTCACAAAGTTTCGGACACTGACTAATACTCTGAGGGATAAGCACTTTTCCCAGTAACTATAAAGGTACCAAAAACACTTGTTGAGCGAAAACCACTGGAATCAATGACAACACTTAATACCCCCGATTGTACATGTGAATGACAATGTGTGTGACAGATATGTATAATATGATGTTGTGTGTGACAGATGTAGATGTATGTCAGATGTATATGTATATTGTGAATGACAGTGTTTGTGACATGTACAGTATGTATGATAATGTATGTATGATTATGTATGTGACAGATGTACTGTACATGACTGTATATTGTATGTGACAGATGTACCTGACTGTATATTGTGTATGACATATGTACATGACTGTATATTGTGTGTGACATATGTACATGACTGTATAATATTATGTGTGACAGATGTACATGACTGTATATTGTGTGTGACAGATGTACCTGACTGTATATTGTGTATGACATAATTATGTACATGACTGAATATTGTGTGTGACACATATGTACATGACTGTATATTATGTGTGACAGATGTACATGACTGTATATTGTGTGTGACATATGTATATGACTGTATATTATGTGTGACAGATGTACATGACTGTATATTGTGTGTGACAGATGTACATGACTGTATATTGTGTGTGACATATGTACATGACTGTATATTATGTGTGACAGATGTACATGACTGTATATTGTATGTGACATATGTACATGACAATATTGTGTGACAGATGTACATGACTGTATATTGTGTGTGACAGATGTACATGACTGTATATTGTGTGTGGCAGATGTACATGACTGTATATTGTATGTGACAGATGTACATGACTGTATATTGTATGTGACAGATGTACATGACTGTATATTGTATGTGACAGATGTACATGACTGTATATTGTGTGTGACAGATGTACATGACTGTATATTGTGTGTGACAGATGTACATGACTGTATATTGTGTGTGACAGATGTACATGACTGTATATTGTGTGTGACAAATGTACATGAATGTATATTGTGTGTGACAGATGTACATGATTGTATGTGACAAATTTACATGACTGTATATTGTGTGTGACAGATGTATATGACTGTATATTGTATGTGACAGATTTACATGACTGCATATTGTATGTGACAGATGTACATGACTGTATATTGTGTGTGACAGATGTACATGACTGTATATTGTGTGT
>JBAKBP010007655.1:0-97781 GCA_037953745.1 Lithodes maja
GTAGATATATTGATGATATTCTTGTTTGCAATTTGTTAAATTTTAATCAAGTTGCTAAACTTATTTACCCTAATTCTATTCCCCTCACACAATGTAACGTAAATTATAAAGTTGAAAATTTTCTTGATATAAATATAGAGATTGTTAATGAACAGTGCATACTTAAAGTATATCACAAAGTTGATGATTTTAATTTTAACGTAATAAACTTTCCTTTCCCTAGTAGTAATATCGATAGTAAAATAACTTATAATTGTTTTTATTCCCAATTAATAAGATTTTGTAAAATCTGCACTAAAGTAGATGACTTTTGGGCTAGAGCTAGGTTACTATACAGACTCTTAGTGGACAGAGGTTTTGAGGCAAGTAAATTGTTCCATAAATTTAATCTTTTTAGGGTCAATTATTGTGACTGTATTCTAAATTTGACATCAATAATTTTAATCAAGCATTTTTAACTTGAAGTTTCTTGTATAACCTCTGCTTACTTTTTGTCTTTATTTATTGTTTATCTTTATCTTTTTCTTTTTCTTTTTCTTTTTCTATTATTAATATTAATATTGATGATTTTTTAAATTTATTGTTCTTGTTAAAAGAGTACTCTTTGTTTAAATCTGTTGTTACTTCATATTTTGCAATTATTTGTCTTTATATTATATGTATTCATTGTCGATAGTATCAATTGCTTACTTTTGCGATTTCCTTAATTTATTTGTGCTATAAATGTAGGTTATTTGTAGGGTAGTTATTGATAGGGGTCACTTGAGGCATGCTATGCTTACAGGTACCTACCCGATAGCACTATCGTTAGTGAGTGCTGTACTGTATTTTATATATTATTTTGTAATAGTATAGATATCTTATCAATTTTTGTACTATTGTTAATGTCTTGTCATGTTGCAAATTTGATTTTAAATAATATTTTGACATTTAACATGTAGTTTCTTTATTCATGCAGAGTTTAGTAAAATTTGCCAGAACGTCCCGGACTTCCCAAACTTGACTACTTCCTTTAACGTGACGATAGTGCGTTGTTATATGTGCGATTAGTTTGCTTGGGAAACAGATTAACTTGCTCATGTAGTAATGTACACCCTATGTGGTGGATTGTGTTCTTTTATTTAATAATTTTCATTTTAGTAAGCGTTGTTTCCACATAGCGATTTTGATAATTTAATTTGACTTTATATTGTCCTTGTCCCAGTTTTGGTTTGTTTGGTTTGCAGGTTTTGCATTTTAATACATAGGCGACGCGCCAGTTGCGTCGCTGGGGCGGGACGGGTTAAACATACAACACTGCAACTGAAATAGGCTTTTTTTATTAATCATAACAAACACTTACAGCTGAATTATCTGGTGGAAGTGACAATACATATAGAAGTACAGTTGCCCACGTAAGTTCAGTTGTCATCTTATGTATGAAATTAACCCTCTGTTCCCGAAGGGCTCTTGAACGCCCATAAAAAAGCATATAACAGGTACCCGGAAGGCCTCTTAAACACCCATGACGTCAAAGCCTGTGAGCTTGGTGTGCGAGGCGTCGGTCCGACGCATGTAAACAACAGCCGGCTGGACCGACGCTCCGCATCTCCGGCCACAAGAAGGAGAGCGTCGCTTGTTCGTGTGTGCCTGTATGTTGTTGTTAAGTATCGAAAAGTGGTGTAAAGTGGCTGTTTTGGCCATAAAGTTATCTCCAATGAAATCATCATCACAGCTCAACCAGTTGACTTAGAGAGCTCTACTTAATGCCATTCTACAGGTAAATAACACAGCTACGCTTGGGGATGCGCGGGAATGCGGGAAGCAGTCTGATTAACGAATATACGGTAGCCTAGCCTAGACGTTTTACGGCCAAATCACCCGGGTTTCGAGGAATATACTGTATATATAATACATAATAACCGGGGCTGGAGGGTTAAGGGGCTCAGACGGTATTGTGTAGCATAATTTACTGGTTCGGCTCAATGGTTTAAGGAGGGGGTTTAGGTTGCTCTCTAAACCTCTATCAAACTTAAAAAAACACCCACATACATAAACACCCCTTCGATATAAATGTGTACATTTTTCGGTAGAAAAATGTCCCGGCCGAAAGCCGATTCCTGTTCAAATACAGGCTCGCTATCGCTCGCCAGGAAAAAATTCGACACCTAAATGACACGAAAGGTCTTAATATTGGCAAATAAATGGGGCAAAAGATCTGAAAATCGCCAAACTAATGGGGCGAATGTCTTGAAATCTCATAACTAATAGTGCTAAACATGAGGGAGGAGGAGGACTTGAAAAACCAACTGCCTCCCCTTAATATACAGTAGTATGAATGAATTGCCAGTGTATTATTTTTTTCATTATCAGTTGACTAATCAGATGAGTCAACCATTCCATAAGAAACTACACTCATAATTTAATCATGCGCATAGTAGGTCTATGTTTAAGATTACGGAGCGGAACAGAACTTATGTGGGCAACTGTAAATAGATTGAAATGGAACCGGCCCAATATCCGAAACCTAAGACATCATAAAATAATAATGTAGCCATAAGCCCCAGCGACCCCAACGCACAAAGAAGGCAATGCTGATGAAACGATGAATATATCAAACACTAAATTCAAGACAAACCATAAACAGAAATGACAAATATATACACGAAGGACAAGATAAAATAAACTGATAATATGTAACTCAATAATCAATTCCTCTCTTGTCCTCACCTGCCCTCCCTGACGTGGCTGGATGCGTATATGTCTCCCCGAGTGGGGTGGAGGGAGAATAGAGGGTGGGGGTTGTCACCTTTCCACCTGAAGGACTTGTCAGCCAGGTCCCAATCGTCTGGGTCTTCTACATAGATTCTTCCCAGGGGGGCATCCGAACCTCCACCCTGCAGTAGAGAGGTAGATATCAATAGTTATCGATAAATATAGATAATAAAGGTCTGAATCCCAGATGTTATATGTTAAGCGACTTTGTTGTGGAAAATTAATAGCATCTGAGGTGAAGGTAACGATTTCGGGAGCTGGTGAATGAATGGTGTTCCGAATGCTGGTGGCTGGTGTTTATAATTATGTATTCTTTCTGTCATCTCTGTTCCCTTGCATAGTTTGCTTGCTGATCCTCCCTACTCCTTTAAGGGAGTGTGGGTTTGACTACTGATTGACTGACTGATCAAAGGGGCTTACCACAAAATGTTGCACACCTGAATTCTCCTTCAGGCTCCAGTCTAGTGGGGTTTTACAAGCTAGGCTCCATTGGCCTAATCTTCACAGTTGTTGCTCACCAAGAAAGAATCGACATTGACTAAAAATGGGCCTAAAGGTCTTAAAATCGCCAAACTAATGGGGCAAAAGTCTTAACATTTCAAAACTAATGGGGCAAAATATGAGGATGAAGCAGCTACAGGGAGATGAACTGCGTGCCAAAGTATAGCCCGAAGCTGGCGCTCACAAACTTTTTAACCTTTGTCTCAAATCAGGTTCAGAGACTAGAGGTTGGTTTCATAGCCTATATAATCATATTTTTGGTAGCAAAAACAGGTTTGCTGGATTTTTCACCAAAACTGACCAGTTTGTTTAACTCTCAAAGAGTGGGGTGTCGTGTGTGTATATCACCATAGCGCCAGGCGGCTATATAAAATTACCTTCATTCCATGCTCTTTAATCATGCATAAGAAAGAGCCAGAGCATAATACAATTATATATCTGTGAAAGGAAATTGATAGTGCTTTCCAATGACACCTGAATCATGCTTGTACAATATCTGGCTATCTTGCAACGATCATGCAACCAAAGGGCAAAATCCGTAAATTATTGGCAATTTTGCTGTTTTTGATGTGTGAGAGAGAGCCCATGAGTATGAGACGTGTGTGTAGGACTTCAGTCTACACCGCGCGGCCGTGGCGAGCGGTTGAAGCCCGCCTATCCTCCCTCCAACACCCGTTCTCTCTCTTATCGCTCATAATAGCCTCAAACTGGCACCCGTCCTATGACGGTCGGAGCGAAATGAGGGTTAACCCAGGGAATGCTACAATCATGTTCTTGAAAGTGCCGCCAGTGCCAAGGATTTGGCTTCAATTCTGACAACATTTGTTATATTCACCATATAAAGCATTATTACTGCTTCATATGCACATATTTTACTTGTAAAATGAACATGTGAACGTTGAAGAACAAAAAAATATGTGTAAAGAGGAAATAGCGAGTGAAAAACCTTATATTTCTAACAGGAGGTGGGAGGGAGTGCGACATTGATTCACCCCCTCGAACTTCTCTCAAGATTCTGGCGAGAAACAGCCGTCTCTCGTGCATGTAGGAGGGAGGTAAGGGGAGTGTAGAGGAGGGTGACTAAACGTATTTGACGTGGGAAGGAGAATTTATTGGGAGCGGGAGAAGGAAAATATTGGATAAATGACGAGGGGGGAAGTGGAGGGAGAAAGGGAGGGAGAGGGGTGAAGACACATGTAAGGGGAGGACATAAGGTGGTGGTAAGGAGACATACCACCTAATCACGTATTTCTTTCATTTCACTGTCTCTGTGGCGTTTTTTGTGGGTATTTTTATGGGCTATCTTCCGGAAGGAGCGTCGCATTCGCCCAGTAGAACATTCCAGAAGGATGTCACAGCTGTTAGGTTAAGGGGACAGTGGCTGTTTGTTTGGACTATTAATTCATTTGTTCATATATTTTTTTAGTTTGCTCCCTAGACCTCCATCAAGCTTAGAAAACATCCCCTAGACCCCCCTTCAAGATAGATTTGTACATTTTCGGTAGAAAAATTTCCCGGCCAAAGGCCGATTCCTCCTAAAATTACAGGCTCGCTATCGCTTGCCAGGAAAAAATCGACACCTAAATGGCACGAAGGGTCCTTATATTGACGAAGAAATGGGGTGAAAGATCATAAAATCCCCAAACTAATGGAACCAACATCTTAAAATCTCAAAACTAGTGGGGCTAAACATGAGGGAGAAAGGGGTCCAGAAAAACGGTCTGTCTCCCCTAAATTGAGAAAGTGACAATTAGTTGATGCATTCATTTATGTCACTATCTAGGTTTATACCTCGCAATAAGGAACACCATAGCCTTGAAGATCTGTAATGTTCTCAACCTGCATAGAGATTTACAGCGCACAATTGTTTGGAGAATTCGTAGAGTCACATGGTTGGATGAGATGATATTCTATGTCATGGACTACGTCACTAACCTAATAATTATTATCACCTTGATCAAGATGAGCAAATCTGTGCAAGGCCTTTTTATGTTTACATGTATGAACTGGTTGTAGGTCCATCAGGTGTAGATGCTAAGACTTGGAGGATCTTTCTAAGTCAAAACAAGTTTGGTTCAGCCGTGGGTGACCTCTGTGAAGCAATAGCAATGCTGGCAAAGAAACTTGCATCATCACCATGCGTGAACATAGAAGCTCTGACAGCATGTCGCCTGATACCTTTAACCCGGCAAGCGCGATAGGCCTCACGGAAGGCTTCCTATAGGGAACGCGATAGGCCTCACGGAAGCAAGACCATAAAAAAAAGCCTTCCAAAAAAAAAAAGGGCCTATCAAAACAAAGGATTTTGTCTCTAGGTGAGATAATTCCCCTCTAGTACTCATCCATGTGTTTCTCATCCCTCCCCCTCCCCTCCTTCCCCACCTTATTCCCCCCTCCCCCCTCCTCAATTATCACCTATTTATCCTCTTATTATCATCATTTATCGGTTATTTTTCTCTCCCGCGATAATGTAGCACAAGTGGGTTGCATAAAAGATCGTTATGCAACACCCAGACACCGGCACACACCGCCCCGCTCGTCTCAGTTGACTCCCAGACAGCGAGAGGGGAGGGCTGCCTGTGGCTCTCTCTTGCCTGAGATTATGACCGGGTGGCCAATATCTTCGTTTTTCACCACCCAAATGCTTTTCCCACTTATTTTAGCACTCTTGAAGGTTCATATATACATCATATATATAAAATAAAAGCATACCGAAAACAAATAATGCTTTATATTGTAAATATAACGAATTCTCTCAGAATCCAGGGCTAGAAATGCACAAATAACTACCCTAGCACCTAGGTCTATATTGCGCTTGTCAGGTTAAATAAGACTCCAGGATTTAGACCAGTAGGCGTTGGGGAAGTTCTTAGAAGGATTATAGGAAAAGCAATCATGTCCGTATTTGGAAAAGATGTACAAAGAGCAGTGGGCAACTTACAAGTATGTGCAGGACAGCAAGCCGGAGGAGAAGCAGCAATACATGCAATGGGGAAGGTGTATGATTAGGAAGATTGTGAAGCGGTACTGCTAGTGGATGCAACAAATGCCTTTAACACCATTAATAGGGAGGCAGCTATTCACAACATCAAGATCAAATGCCCGAGCATCGCAAAGTACATAGAAAATACTTATATGGAGCCAGCTAACCTGTACAGTATATAGTTGGAAGAACAAAGAAGGAAGAAATGAAAATTCTCAAATCAAATGAAGGAACAACGCAAGGAGATCCAGTGGCAATGGCAATGTACGCACTGGCACTATCTATTCTGCAGCAGAAAATAAAACATGAGGCAACCCGAGTGAAACAAGTGGCGTATGCAGATGACCTCACAGGTGCAGGAAAAATAGGAGATCTCAAAGAATGGTGGCGGAGAGTACAATCGGTTGGCGAAGTCATTGGGTACCATCCGAATGCTAGTAAATCTGTACTAATAGTGAAAGAAAACAAGTATGAAGAAGCGGTGCAGACTTTTGATGGGACAGGAGTGAAGATTACAAAGGAGGGTCAATGCCATTTGGGAGCAGTAATAGGCACAGAAGAATGCAACAGAGACTATGTGCGAAAAAAGGTAGCGGAGTGGGTAAAGGAAGTGAAAACCCTGGCAGACATTGCGAAATCTGAACCACATGCTGCATATACTGCCTTCACATATGGTGTTAAGCACAGATGGACCTTTCTTATGAGAACATAAGAACATAAGAACATAAGACAATGGGAGTCTGCAGAAAGCCGATTGGCCTAAGCAAGGCAGATCCCTGTCCCACACAACCCCAATTACAAAGCCCAATTATAGGCTCAACACTCTAATACCCTGAGGATCATCTTACCAAAACGGTTAGAGATTAACGCAGGATTACGGGGGTCTGCAGAGCGCTGATTGGCCCAACCCTGCTGATCCCCCTTCACACCCAACCCTTCTCGTCCATATGCTTATCCAATTTTATCTTAAAGCTCCCTATCGTTTTTAATCCCACTATAGCACCTGGTAGTCCATTCCACCCATCTACAACTCTGTTACCAAACCAATATTTGCCTATATCTTTTCTGAAACGAAATTTATCTAATTTGAAACCATTGGTACGAGTTCTTTCGCTATCACTGAGCTTTAGTACATTTGTCATGTCCCCTTTGTTAATCCCACTAATCCACTTGAACACCTCTATCATATCCCCTCTAACTCTGCGTCTCTCTAACGAATGTAAGCCTAATTTCTTCAACCTTTCTTTATACGGAAGATTTCTAATATTATGGATCATTTTTGTCATTCTACGTTGTACTCTCTCCAATGAATCTATGTCCATTCTGTAATAAGGACACCAAAATTGAACAGCATAATCCATATGGGGTCTCACTAATGACAAGTAAAGTTTTAAGATAACATCAGCAGTTCTGTTACTCACACTCCTAGAGATGAACCCGAGAATCCTGTTTGCCTTGTTTCGAACGCTTATACACTGTTGTCTAGGCTTCAAATCATTGCTAACAAACACACCTAGATCTTTCTCACAATTCGAGTTTTCTAATTCCACATTAGCTAGTTTATATTTAACATTTGTATGCATCTTCCCTATCTTTAATACCTTGCATTTGTCAATGTTAAACTTCATCTGCCAATTTACTGACCATTCGTGTAAGGTATCTAGATCCCTTTGGAGGCACTCTATATCTCTATCTGAATCAATTGTTCTCCCCATTTTGGTATCGTCTGCAAATTTACTTATCCTACTAGTTATACCTAAATCAAGGTCATTTATGTATATAACAAACAACAGAGGACCTAATACAGATCCCTGGGGGACACCACTTTTGACTGCTCCCCATTCTGACTTCGTACCATTTATGCTGACTCTCTGCTTCCTACCAATTAGCCATGACCTAATCCATCCCAACAACGCCCCACCTATTCCATGCGCCTCAACCTTTCTCATCAATCTCTCATGGGGGACTCTGTCGAAAGCTTTACTGAAATCTAAATATATTATATCATATGACTTGTCATTATCTACTGCTTCATATACCTCTGAGAAAAAACTAAGCAAATTAGTAAGGCAAGAACGTCCCTGAGTGAATCCATGCTGAGAAGAATTTATTAAATTAAATGTAGCTAAGTGGTTTCTAATTTTACTAGCAATAATTGACTCTAGTAGCTTTCCTATGATTGATGTAAGACTAATGGGACGGTAATTGGATGCTATTGATTTGTCACCTTTTTTGAAGATCGGAACTACGTTTGCAAGCTTCCAAGCTTCTGGAACTATACCTGTCTCCAATGACTTGTTAAATAAAAATGTTAATGGGTAACTTAACTCATCCCTACATTCTTTTAATACTCTAGCATATACCTCATCAGGACCAGGCGATTTATGAGGTTTCAGTCTGTCAATTTCCTTAAGCACATCATTTCTACTTATAGTAACCGTACTTAACCTATTTTCTATACTATCGCTATATACCTTACGGACTTCTGGAAACTGTGCCAAATTTTCATTAGTGAAAACGGAAAGAAATTGACTATTTAATGTACTGCACATTTCTAAATCATTTTCTGTCATTTCTCCTATCGAAGTTTTAAGGGGACCAATTACATCTCTAACCTTGGATTTATATAGTTGGTAAAAAGCTTTAGGATTATTTTTTGAGTCATTGGCAACCTTGATTTCATAATTTCTTTTTTCTTTCCTAATATCCTTTTTTACCTGTCTTGATAGATTCTGATAGTAAGCAAGTAGGTGAATTTCGCCTTTCCTAATTTTTCTATATATTCCTCTCTTTTGTCCTAGAAGATCTAATAGTCTATTATTCATCCATTTGGGTTGGTTCTGTGTTGATCTAAATTTTATTTTGGGGATGTATTTATTTTGTGCATTGAATACTGACTTGATAAAATTATCGTATGTATCTACCAAGGTTGACGTCTCTTCCTGACTTAAGATGACAGGTGCCTGAGAAGGGGTACACTCATTTGGACACCTGGATCGACTTAATTTTTTGACCATAGGGTCGGCTAATAGGGCTCTTCTTAACCCACCATAATTGGCTTTTCTAAAGTCCGGTATTAATGTTGTATTCTCTCTGGTATTACCTTTCCATTGTATATTAAAATACACAGAATTGTGGTCACTATTTCCTAGGTGGTCCCCTATCTCTACATTATTTACCATATGTTCATTGTTACTGAAAACTAAATCGAGAATATTATTACCTCTAGTCGGCGTATCTATGAATTGAAATAAAAAACTATCTTGTACTACCTCTATAAACTCCTCAGAATCAGAGTCTCCTATTTGATGCTGCCAATCTATATTCGGAAAATTAAAATCCCCCATAATGCACATATTGCTAAACCTTGATGCCATTTTAATTTCCTCCCATAATGACATTCCGTCATTTCTACTCATATTTGGCGGTCTATACATAACTCCAATAACTATGGTCTCACTACCTTCGTTAACCTCTACCCAAACACTTTCATTATCGTTATTTAGTCTAATACCTGATTTAATACACCTTTTTAACCCTCTCACCACGGATGGCCTCTTGAACGCCCATAAAAAAGCATGTAACAGAAACCCGGATGGTCCCTTAAACACCCATGACGTCACAGCCTGTGAGCTTGCTGTGCGCGGCGTCGGTCCGACGCATGTAAACAACAGCCGGCTGGACCGACGCTCCGCATCTCCGGCCACAAGAAGGAGAGCGTCGCTTGTTCTTGTGTGCCTGTATGTTGTTGTTAAGTATCGAAAAGTGGTGTAAAGTGGCTGTTTTGGCCATAAAGTTATCTCCAATGAAATCATCATCACAGCTCAACCAGTTGACTTAGAGAGCTCTACTTAATGCCATTCTACAGGTAAATAACACAGCTACGCTTGGGGATGCGCGGGAATGCGGGAAGCAGTCTGATTAACGAATATACGGTAGCCTAGCCTAGACGTTTTTCGGCCAAAACACCCGGGTTTCGAGGAATATATATATAATACATAGCCGGGGCTGGAGGGTTAATGTACTCCTGACAAACACTGCTATACCGCCACCCCTCTTACTTGTTCGGTCATATTTAAACAAACTATATCCTGGTATATCAAATTCTGCTAAAAAATGCCTGGTTTCTGTATTAATCCACGTTTCAGTTAGCGCTATTATGTCTATATTTTCTTTGCTAACAAGGGCTCTAAGTTGTTGTTGTTGTTGTTCCCTAAGCTGCCTGGCCGAACAGCCCCGAGTCCCTGAGGAAGGCCATGGCCACGATCGGGCTTTCCCACAGAGCTCTCATTGAGTGTAGGTTGTGTTGTTGGCGTAAGTGGTTGTGTGAAATGCAGTCTTCTATGATGTGTTTAATGGTATGGGGTGCTGTGTTACATCCCGGGCAGGCGTCGACAACGGAGTCATCCAGTCTCTTCTGATAGCTCAGGAGAGCTGGATGGTGTCCGCATCTCAGCCTGGCCAGGTGGACTCTGTCCTCGCGAGGGAGGGAGGATTCGGAAGGATGGATTTCGGGAGGTCGTGCATGCAGCTGCGTGTTGTCTGTGAGTGAGTGGATGGATTGGCGAGAGATATGAGTATGGACGTGCTTCTGGAAGTTGGTTCGGGGTGGGCAGGGAGGGAGAGAGGACAATAATTGTGTGTGATACCGTGTGCTGGGTGTTGTTTTGATATTTCTTGGTGTCTGTGGATGTGTTGCCATGTAGTTTAGTGGGTGGTCTTGGTTCGTGGAGGCTGCTGCCAGGAATTGAGTGCCTCTCATGTCCAGATGGTCTTTGACTTTGAGGATTTTTGTTTCTTGATGTAGATGATCTGTGGGTGTAGTAGCTGTGCAGCCTGTAATGATCTTCAGGGCTTTGTTTTGAATAGTCTGTAAGGTCTTATGATGTGTTTCAGCTAGGTTAGAAGCCCAGGCTGGGCTTGCGTATTCCATTACTGATCTTATGTATTGTTTATATACTGTGGTGGTAGTTTCTTTGTTGTGTCCAAATTTTGTGTGAGCAAGTGACCTGAGGGCGTTAAGTCTGGGTGTCAGTTTCTTTTTAATGCTTGTGGTGTGCTGTTTGAATGTCATATGAGTATCATATGTTACTCCTAGGATTTTGGGTGTGTGTGTATGTGTTAGGGGTGTGTTGTTTATGGTGAGTTGAGGGATGTATTCGTGTTCACCTGTCCAGCTTGTGAGCAGGGTTGCGGTGGATTTGGCTGGGGCTAGATTAAGTCTGTTTGTAGTGCACCAGCCATGTAGTGTGTTGAGATAGGGTTGAAGGAGATCTGTTGCTCTTCTTGGGTCATGGTGTGTGCATGTGAGTGTTATGTCATCTGCATAGGAGGCTAAGTTTATTTGGGGAGTATTGGGTGTAGTTATATCGTGCATGTACAGATTGAAGAGTGCGGGCGATAGGACGGATCCTTGTGGGACTCCGTTTGGAAAGTTTCTGATTTTAGATGACTGACCGGCAAAAGATACGTGTGCACATCTGCCTGCTAGGAAGTTGGCCAGCCACCTTTTTGTGTTGTTGTGCATGTTTGTGTTGTAGATTTTGTTTGTTAGGTTGTGGCGTGGGATGGCATCGAAGGCTTTACTAATGTAGAGTGTGGCTAATAGTGATCTGTGTGGTGGTCTAGCTGAGTTGATGCCGTCAAAAGCTCTTTGTGTAAGGTCTGTGAGAAGAGTGTTTGTGGAGTGCAGTGGCCTAAAGCCATGTTGTGTTGGAGCTAGGGGTAGGTCGGGTGTAATTAGTTGTAATACTAGGCGTTCCATGACTTTGGAGGGGGAGCAAAGGAGTGTAATGGGGCGGTGCGAGGAGGGTAGCGTGGGGTCTTTGTTGGGTTTGGGGAATGTGATGATGATACCATGCTTCCAAATGTCTGGTATTGTGTTGTGTGAATAGCTGTAGTTTGATATGTTAGTGAGTGTTTGTATGCCTTGTGGTCCCAGGTGTCTGAGGTGTATGTTGCTTATGTTGTCTAGGCCACAGGCGGGTGAGTGCTTGAGATTGTTGATGATATGCTTTGTCTGGTGATTGGTGAAGGGTGTATAGTCAGGGTCTGTGGGGAATTGTCTCTTACGTCGGATGACACGTCGGTCGTCTTTGTGAGGTTTTAGGTGGCTGACATGTGAGAAGTGATTGATGAGAGTGTTTGCTTGTTGTTTACATGAAGGAGTAGAGTCTGTTGTTGTGATTGCAGCATGTGATTGTGTTGTGTTGCTGTTGGAAAGTGTGATGCTGTTTAGTGTTTTGTAGAGTTTTTTGGGGTTTGTTTTGTGATCAAGTGTTTGTAGGAAGTTATTCCAATTTAGTTTTTGTTGTTCTTGTATTTTGTTGTTAGTTTGGGTGTTGAGTGCTTGAATTTGTTGTGTGATGTCTTGTGTGTGGGGTGCTGGGGAGTGTTTCAGTGTGTCGCGTTGTCTGATGAGGTTTTGAATTTCTGGTGTGAAGTTGGGGTTGTGTCTTTTTCTGTTACCTCTTGGAATGTGTTTCTTGTCAGCGTTTTGGATAGTTTTATTGAGTATGTGTACAGCATTGTTGATGTTAGTGATGGGTGTACTGTTTAGAGTTGTGAAGTGTTGTTCGGTCTCATTTGTAAATGCTTCCCAGTTAGCTCTTTTATAATTGGTGTATGTGTGTTTGTGGCTAGCTGGGGTGAGTCTGGTTTTGGTGGTGATAATGATCGGGAGGTGGTCAGAGCCTAAGGTTCTGACCACCCTCCAGGATGTTGTGGGGGCGAGTTCTGGGGAGCAAAAGGTGATGTCTGGAGATGATGGGTTATAGAGGGCTTGGTGAGGAATATGGGTATGTTGATGGATGTCGTTAAGGATGATGAGGTTATCTGTTTGGTTTTGTAGTACCAGCCCTCTGTCTGTGTCAGGGTTGTCGACAAACCAGGCCGACGTCTTGGCGTTGAAGTCACCACCCAGGGCTCTAAGTTCGTTCATTTTGTTACATAGACTCCTACAGTTTGTGTAATATACTCTCAATTTACTTCTTTTCTTTATACCTAATTTACCTTTATTTCCAACGACATTTCCATCTTCCGTTGCACCATCACTACTATCATTTGCATTATAGTCATCATTTTTAGCATGAGACTGAATATCCTTATCGCTTTCGCCTGACGCTAAAATTGTTCCATTAAACCTCTCATTTACACTCTCAATATTTTTGTTCAAAACCCCACAACCACCCTATCTAAAGAACTAGCTAATGTAGAAACCCCTAACCGTGAAAGATGAACCCCATCCCTTGCGTACATCCCATCTCTCCCATAGAAACTACCCCAGTTATCAATGAATGGTATTGCTTTTTCTTTGCAATATTTCTCCAAACGGCAATTGACACCAATCGCCCTGGATGTCCATTCCTTGGGAACTCCTCTTCTGGGTAGGATACAATGTACTACAGGGATCCCTCCCTTCATCCTAACTTTATCTAACACATCCCGATACTGCTGCAGCAGTTCCTCACTTCTACCCTTACCAACATCGTTACTCCCGGCACTGAGACAGATAATGGGGTTATCTCCACTATCTTCCAAGATGTGGTCCATCTTCTCTAAAACCCTCCCAACTCCATGGCCAGGCAGACACACAACCTTCCTAAGTTTAGTGTGGGTAGCCCAACTAAATGTCTTACCATGGAGTCGCCCACAATCGACACAGACTTACCTTCTCGGGACACAGACTTACCTTTCCCTCGGGAGGATCCAGCAGCTGCAGTTGGAGAACCCCTGGTGGTGGCAGAAGCTCCCTTGGTGGTGGTGGTGGTGGGGGTAGTGGTGGTGGTAGGTAGCACAGCGTCAGAGGTTGGAGCTGAGTCGGTGGCAGGCACTTCGGTTATCCCTCCCTTATCCTGACTATCTTTTCCCTCACATTCGTCTCGCAAAAGAGAGAATGTATTTGTCACACTCATACCTATTCTACTATCCTGCTTCTTGAGTGTGACTTTCCCACCCGTATTTTTAACAACCTGCCATGAATACAATTTTTCATCAACTTCCTCCCTTTTCCCCTTACTTGACTTTATTTCCTCTTGGCTAAGCTTGAAAGCTAGATTTTCGTCTTTAATCAAATCCACTTCCCTCTGAATTTTAACATTAACCTCCCTTAGAGCCAAGAGCTCTTCCTTCACCACAACCATCTCCTCTCTTACCTGGAGAATAAGATGATGCAGATCAGTTAGAGACTCACACTCCATACCTGCCATGATCCCAATAAGCTTAGCGAGGAGCAAGAAACTAAGTACAGAAAAACAAAAACAAGTAAACTAACGGCTAAAAACTGAGCTATAACACTTTTATATAACACGAGTGCACTGCCCCCAAACACAGGTAGGTGTAATGGTCACTAAAGGTCACTGGTAAGTGGTCCGGGCAGGAGCTCAGATTAACACAACCTTCTCCTGTCACTGACTGACAGTGCCAGACATTGGACAGATGCTCCAACCGCTGGAAGAAGCAATCAGAGGAGCATTCATACCGGCTTTAACAGAGATGGAAGGCGTCATGCAAGACCTAAGAGATCTATTAGCTCTTCCGCCAAGGTTCGGAGGTATGGGGATCATAAACCCAGTGGAGGCGGCACCTCATGAGTACCAAAATTCCCTTAAACTTACTACGTCTCTGACAGAAAAAATACGGGAGCAAAATGAAAATGATGAGGTGGACGAAGAGGAACAACGAAATGCAAGACAGGAAATTGCGAAGAGCAGAGAAGAGAGACAGAAACATAGCCTAGAACAAATTAAGACCGGATGTATGGAAGAACTGAAAATGAGAGTTGAGATGGCACAAGACACGGGGGCTTCAAATTGGCTCACATCATTACCAATAAAGGAAAAAGGCTTCAGCTTAAATAAACAAGAATTCAATGATGCCGTAGCCTTGATGTATGGGTGGCCAGTTTCGAACCTGCCGCTGAAATGTGCATGCGGTGAAATAAACAACCCAGACCACTGTATGACCTGTAAGAAAGGAGGATTCATCTGTATCCGGCATGATGAAGTACGAGACATCACTGCACAAATGCTGGATGAGGTGTGCCATGATGTCAGAATCGAACCGGAACTTCTGGCTATGGACGGACAGCGCTTGGCCCACAATACTGCAAATACTTCAAATGAAGCAAGAGTGGACGTAAGTGCTCGAGGTTTTTGGACGAGGGGACAACGGGCTTTTTTCGACATCAGAATCTTCAACCCAAGAGCACAAACATAACGTGAACGAGGACACAAGGCGGCATACTTGAGAAACGAAAGTGAGAAAAAACGCGCTTATGAAGAAAGAATTTTGAACAGGTATCAAGGAAGCTTTACTGCTCTGGTCTTCTCATCGTTGGGAGGAATGGGACCTTCTGCAAGTGTCTTCTATGCCAGATTGGCTGAACAAATGTCGGAGAAAAAGCGCCAGCATAGAAGCCAAGTCATAACTTGGATGAGATGCCGGCTCTCTTTCTCTCTTCTCAGGTCTGCACTCCTATGTCTCATGGGTACATGGTCCTCCCGCTACAGAGGACAAGAGTGAGAGACTTGGACTTTGAAATGGTCATGGCAGAGGAACGAATTGGGGAACAACTAGGTTGATTGTAGGGAGGTACTGGTACAATAAGATAAACTACAATGTAACTAGAATATGATATATTGTACACCACTTTGTAACTGTCACCTTAATAAAAAAAACTGATTGTAGCCTACTGTTTTATTCAATAACTCACCGTGTCCCTTAGTCCAATAAACATTTGGTATTGAGAAATTTTGTGGAATAATTTTGGGCTACTTGAAGAGAAACTTCGCTATTACTTCAGTCTCTTTCTTCATACAGACACACAGGAACACACTGAGATGGAGCCGAACATATGATGTGAATTGTAAACCCATGTCAAAAGCATTGTCCCATGAACATTGTAGAAGTTTATAATAAAATGCCAGGTTTTGATATTACCCAGAAGTCAGAGGCTGGCTGCTGTGGTATCATATTTTAACATTTTTGGTGTATTGGAAAGAAGTATAATGTACTTGTGTGATGTAGTGTTATAGGGGCAATGTTTCATGAGAGGTAGCAGAATTACTCTGCTAGTGAGGCACAAAGAAGGTCAGTAATAGTGACCAAACAAATGAAACAGGAGTACCACTAACTCTTTATCACATGCTTGATGCACCCCAGGGGTACTGCCCTATTCCATTTATGCCAACAATCTCCCCCTAACATCTCTTATGCTCTACCTTCCTTTTGCCTTTACTTTGTTTTCATTTTGTCGTGTCCTCTCTAGAATTGCATCAAATCGTACTTAATCATAATCATATCATATTGTATCACATCATATAGTACTGCACCATGTCATATGCCATATGGTGGAGGAAAACAAGAATATGCCTCACGCATCCTACTGCATGTCGTACAAGGCGACTAATAGGGGGGATGGCGTTAGACTTGCGGACCAACAGCCATTACTATAGAATGAAGCCTTGTTATTGGTGCTGGCATTGTTTCCATATTACAGTGCTGTGACAGGGCTTCATTGTTCTTGCTCCAAGTTGCCTAATGACGGCACACTGACGGTGGATATCGCTCCCTCTGGACCGACCTGGCGCCTTGGGCCCAACCTGGACGAAATGGATCCAGAGGGTACAGTACGTAGTGTTTCACCGGACTGGCACTTTCCGCCCAATAGTATAGGGGCCCAAACCTGGTGGTAGCGTTCCAGGAGGCTGCCCTGTCATTGGACGAAAAATACCAGACCAGTCGTAGTGCCGTGTACGCGCATGGGGTGCGTCCCTGCGGCTGGTTCTGGTGGGGCTTACCGAGGCCACTGGATCCTACCCCCTTGTAATCTCTTGGGGGAAGGTGCTGGGAATGGTCCCCGGGGTGGACTGGAGCCGGAGTTCTAAGGGGGATGATGCCCATTAGCCAGCCAATTTACCAAACATGACTAAACCTAAAGAGAAACAACGTAAGTCCGATGATCCAAAACCACACAGGATAAGGACAAATGCCCCACACAATCTAAGACTTGCTAGTGTGAATGTTGGTAGTTTGAATATGCGTGCAAATGAAGTGGCTGAGATGTGTGAGAGGAGGCGAGTGGACGTATGCTGGAGCCCAGGAAACACTCTGGAAAGGGCATGGGGTACAGTGGATTGTTGGAAGAAAGAAAATATAGGCTATAGGATCTACTGGAAGGTGATGGAAACTGATAAAGCGAAAGGAGGAGTGGGTGTTCTGGTGGCTGAAGAGCTGGAGGAAAGTGTGCTTCAGATTACGAGAGTTAGTGAAAGGCTGATTGTTTTGAAGTTGAAAGGTGGTGAAAGAATTCTGAATGTGATATCTGCATATGCCCCACAGGCTGGCCTACATAAAGATATAAAAGAGGGCTTCTGGAATGACACCGTCAGTGTCATTTCAGGCCTCTCGGAGAATGAAATAACAATCCTGGGAGGGGACCTGAATAGTCACGTGGGAGCATTTGCAGATGGATACGAGGGAGTACATGGAGAAAATGGTTACGGAAGGAGGAATCTGGAAGGCGAATATATACTGGAGCGTCCTTCGTTGCAATCGACAGGGTTGTGTGTAACACGAAGTTCAAGAAAAGACAGAGCCATCTACTGTAGTCACATATAACTCTGGGGTCTCTAGTAGCCAGATAGATTACTTCTTGGTTAACAGGAAAAACTGTGAACTGGTTCGGGATGTAAAGGTCATCCCGAGCGAAGAATGTATCCCCCAGCATAAGCTACTTGTGTGCGACATGAGCTTATACAGAGAACCTAAGCGCAAGAAGGTATACATGCCCAAAAGGAAAGTGTGGCTGCTGAAGAACAAGGAAGGTAGGGATAGGTTTCATAGTGAACTGTAGGAAATTAATAGAAATAAGAAAGCTAGGCCTAACAACGTAAATAGTCAATGGAATTTTCTTAAGCATAGCCTTATCGCTACCACTGACAAAGTCTGTGGGAAAACAAAGGGTCACCTCAGGAATAAGACCTCCTGGTGGTGGAACGATTAGGTAGAACATGCTTTGAAAGAGAAAAGGAGATGCTTCAAAGAATGGAAGAAGGGAGGCAGCAAGGAGGAATACCAGGCAGCTAAACGAACTGCCAAAAGAGTTATTTACAATGCTAAAAAAAACATTAAGGACCTGGTCCTCGAACAAGTGTGTAACACTGACAATCCCAATGGGATCTTCAACCTAGCTAGGTGAGATAAAAATGACAGTACGGATATTATAGGTGAACAGTGTGTTAGAAACGATAATGGGAAGATTGTGTTTGCGGAATATGAAATCAGAGAAGCATGGAAGGCACACTATGAACGATTGCTAAATGTAGAGTTTTAATAAGATAAGGAACAGCTTAGTATAAAAAAACAATAGCTTGACCCCCTCCTTTGATAGCACCAGCTGTAGTGAGCGACGCAATCAATAAAATGAAGGACAGTAAAGCTCCAGGGTGCTCTGACATTGTCGCTGAGATGATAAAAGCCTCAGGGGAGACTGGTGTCAACTTAGTCACTGAGTTGATAAACACCATTATTAAAGATGAGAAAATCCCCGAGGATTGGCACAAAAGTGTAATAGTAAATATATACAAAGGAAAAGGGGATGCGCTAGATAGGCTAGAGGTAATTATAGGGGCCTGAAAATGCTTGACCATATCATGATGGTCTGTGAGAGTCTTTGAGGGTATGATCAGGCAAAGCATCTCCATTGATGATATGCAGTTTGGCTTTATGCCAGGACGTGGTACAACCGATGCTATCTTCATAGTCAGGCAGATACAGGAAAAATAATTACTAGAGGCAGGTATCTTTATTTTGTGTTTGTAGACCTGGAGAAGGCCTTTGACAGGGTGCCTAGAGATGTTGTGCAGTGGGCTATGAGGAAACTTGGTGTGGAAGAGTGGCTGGTGCGTGTGATAATGAAGATGTATAAGGATTCGCGAACTGCGGTGAGGGTGAAAGGTGTACTGAGTGATGAGTTCACAGTCTGTGTTGGAGTTCATCAGGGTTCAGTGTTAATCCCCCTCCTCTTTATTATGGTCCTGGAGGCACTGTCTAGAGCTTTTAGAGGTGGAGTCCCGTTGGAACTGTTTTATGCAGACGATTTAGTCCTAATAGCTGACAATATGCAAGATGCTGAGGCCAAATTCAGAAGATGGAGAGAGGGCATGGCGAGCTAGGGTTTACGAGTCAATATTAACAAAACCAAGGTTATGCTTTGTAGATTGAGACAAGACAATGTGGAAAAGAGTGGTGCATACCCATGTGCAGTGTGTGGAAAGGGTGTGGGTGCTAACTCGATTCGATGTAGCATCTGTCGATGTTGGGTAGGCTACACCATGGGAGTAACCGCTGTAGTAGAATAAAAGGACCCCTGCCGAAGGATAAGTCAGAAATAGAGAAATTTGAGTGCGTAGTGTGCAAAGGCGAGCTTGTGTTAAGTGATGATCCTGTGGCTGTGAACTTTGGAAATGAGTCATTGGAGCTGGTGGACAAGTTTTGTTACCTAGGAGATACCATCTCTGCCGGTGGTGGGGCCGAGGCTGCCACTGTCGCTAGAATTAGATGTGGCTGGGGGAAGTTCAGAGAACTGCTGCCAATTCTGACCATGAAAAGAATACCTCTCCCCCTGAAGGGAAAGGTGTATGCCTCATGTGTTAGAAGTGCAGTGACATATGCCTCATAAACATGGGCCATTAAAGTAGAGGATGTCAACAGAATGGAACGTAATGAGATGAGAATGGTGAGATGGATGTGTGGGGCCAGGCTGCAGGATAGAATAACAAATGGTGAGCTCAGGAGACGTTTAGGCATAAAGAGTATTAGCGAGGTGATGCGCACAAGTAGACGGGGATGGTATGGACATGTGGAGAGAATGGATGAACAAAATTGGGTGAAAAAATGCAGGTCTGTGATTTGATTGTGGAGGGAGCTGCACCAAGGGGTGGACCGAGGAAGACCTGGGATCGGACTATATGTGCCGATCTCAAATCCAAAAACTTGACAAGTGAAGCAGCCCTTAACAGGGTTGCCTGGAATGCCGCCATTAGGACAAGAGACTGATACTGCGCGTATGTGTGGAGTACTCAGTCTTAAAATGTTATGTATGTATGTACGGTATGTATGTATGCCCACCTGAGTCTTCCAGAGGTAGACAGTCTTGGCTCCAGGCTTCATGGGGTTGTCGTTAACATCGTCTATGATCAAAGTAACAGTGTGGATGGCTGACAGTCCCTGGGCGTCACTCACAGCCACCCACACTTGTTGTTGGGCGTGTAGCTCTCGGTCAACACTCTTGACAGCCCATAACTCGGCACCCCCGCGCCCACTGTCTAGGTCTGGTGAAAAAGAGAGATGCGGAAGTTATATCATGATTAGCGTGAGTTACAGCATCTCCTGGTCCTCATTTTCCTTTTTCCATATTTCAGCACTTTTTCCAACCACTAGGTCACACACTATAATGTAGATGATAGGGAGACAGGTAGTACTTTCCGAATGAGTCACTATAGTTTTATACAGAGGGTCTCTACTTATGAGACTTGAAAGTAACTGACACATTCGTGAAGCCAGTTAAGTTGGTAGATGCGAGACCATCAAAATATTTACATAAAGTAGGGTAGAAAGGGCAACTAATTTTGTTTTAACCCGTAAAGCATTGCTGAAATTGATTTTTATTACCCCCCTTGTTCTGCCAGATTTTTGCAGATTGAAGTATCTATGGTCTAGTATATATGATAAACAAATATACAAGTCAAGGACCCTTGTAAAGTGATTATACCTAACAAGAAATATTTAGTTTGACTGTTTTTGTTTTATATTTCATATTATTAGGAATTAATCATAGCATGTAGAGTTCATTTAATATAATTATATCCACCAAGCTTTCAATGTTAATAATGAAAGAAATGACAGCCTTTGCAATGGATTTATGTCCTACGAAAGAAAAACAAAATATCCAGCCACTCTTTGGTTTAATTTGTAAACAGACAGAGGTGTGGGGGATTGGATTAAAATATGAACGGAGAAGAATATACCGGTACTGTCTGTACTTGGTCGCTACATTCGAGTATGAACGAGTTGAACTGGTTAACCTTGAAGGTGAAGAGTGTGGTGGGGAGTGAGCGAGAGAGAGGGAGAGGAAGTATGAATGGATGTGAGAGACATAGATAGAATGACAGGGAGGGCCAGGCGGCTTCCATTTATACATAATGGGTAGGAAGCATCATAGAAGCTATGACGGGTGCACTGGTAGATTATTATGATTACATAATAGCTTATATGATGACGATGACATCCAGGTTATTACAATGGAGAATGTAATGAAGCTGGTAGATAACTTTAACATTTACTTACGTGAGTTGAAGACCAGAGAGATGTGCATGAAGACATAGTTGGGGTTGGTAGGTGCCAGTGACATATTGAAAGGTGGACCATGGCCCAGGGCCCAAACATCATGGTCCGTGGCTGTGAAAGTAGCTACGAGACTCGGCTGGGCCCCCTCAGTGACATGCAAGACCATAGGGGGCCGTAAGACAGGTGGACAGTCGTTAACATCCGTGACAGTGATGGTGAGGGTGGTGGTGGAAGTGAGAGGTGGGGAGCCTTCATCTATGGCTATGACTTCAGCAGTTCCCAATGTGCCCCCGGGTGCCTCACGATCCAGGGCCCTCCATAAGCTCACGTCCCCACCCTGGTTCACCGTTAGAGACCCCCACCCGCCCCGCACCTGGTAATGGACACCTTGGCCTCCCACCTGTGAATATACGACAACATTACATCATAAGTTGGCCTTGTAGTGTCGTCCTGTAATAATATTACATCATTTGCAAAGCTCGGACTTTGTAATGAATCCCTTGCTTGTCTATCAGGGTAATAGTAAATCATTATTTCTCCGACTCAACCGTCATTACAATCATATGGCTTGAACTCTTGACGCCATGCACCAGGAGCCGAACAGCTTAATCGTCAACCTGGGGAAAAAACTATAGCATTCAGTATAACCATAAGTCTGTTACAACCCTGAATAAGGTATCGAATCCCCTAGCAATCCAAAGTAAGAAAAAAAACGACATTGTAATCATAGCCCTGAGATATCTGGCTTAGATGCACAGGCAGTAAGTGGATTAGACATCCAAGGCCCCGGATTACAGCCTTTACTGGATTGATTTAAGACGGATGTGGTGGGAAGAGGGATAGAGGACGATGAGCTGATTGCAGCGAAATGGGAGGCAGTGGACCGGACGCCGGAGGATGGGGAGGGTGTGTGGGGGAGGACGAACGATTCTGTCACATGATAAAAAATATAACCCCTTTGTCTATGATAGCCAAAATTATTTAGCTATAATTAGAGAGAATACTATTTAAGGGGAAACTAATATAGTGTAGTGCAATATCCTAGACAAAATTGCGATAATACCGGTCAGAGGTAGCGAAAAATAGAGTATTCCAACCTACCATATCAGGATCAACAGCAGGCAGGGCAGCCAACAGTGTTCCGGGTCCTGCGTCCTCCCATACGGTGACATGGGCGTGTGGGCGGTGGAAGGTGGGCGGGTTATCGTTGACGTCCCTTACCCGCACAGACACCCAGGCGGCATCCAGGTGGCGTGGGTCCGTCCATCCTCCGCGACCCTTGGGCACAAAGTGCAGGTCCAGTTAAACTAAATAGTTCATCAATTATCTTCCTCATTAACCCACTGAGCCCCAGCGACGCAGGGTTTGCGTCCACAATGTATGTAACGCTAAACCCCAGCGGTTTCCGTCCGGGCCGGTCCGGTCCCAATTACTCCGGTCCTATGGCACCTAGAGGGCTCAGATTTGTATGGGAACTGTGTAAGTATCCCACGCACCCATGCCAATGGTTGAAAACTCTCAAAGTCCATCCGTGTGCGCGTGAGCGCTCAAAAACATGTTTTTTGGGGGAAATTGCCTTCAATTTTTTACTCTTGTAAAATCCATTTTCGGGGGCTCTGTAGGACCATTGTTTGAGCTTTTTGATCGGTTTTTCGTGGTTTTTCCTTCATTCCTAACCCATTCGCTATTGTTTCTGGAATTTAAAAAAAAAATCAGAATCAGCCGGTCCTCGGTGGTACATTTATAAATATTTAGCTGGTACTCAGCGGGTTAACAGTGTAGATGTGAATTGGCATTTTTTTGCCCTAGATATTTTTCACATATTAGGTTATCCCGTACTAGAAAAAGTTTGGATTGAAAAGGAAGCTTAACAATACTAATGACGGAAGATAGACACAAAAACAATAAATCCTCTTGGTTATCGAGTAATGGTGTTCGTAAATGTGAAAATTACAATTACAACATTTGGATTGAAAAAGGAAGCTTAACAAGACTGATGACGGAAGATAGACAGAAAAACAATCAATCCTCTTGGTTATCGAGTAATGGTGTTTGTAAATGTGAACTTTACAATTACAACCGCCACAAAGTTTTTGTTGTCATCCTAGAATTCTTGCTATATTGAGGCATGTCGCGTTTCGCTATTAAATATCAATATAGACAATAATATGCAATTTATGGGTCAAAACAATATTTTTGTAATCCACACATCTAGATGCATGAAGGGTAATAGCATTAACCACAATAATAACATAGTAAACTTGAACCAACCATAAAATAACTGATGTAACTCACCCTGTCAGTAACTTGCACCATGAACTTGAATCTCCGACGGTGTGTTTGGTTCTCGTAGTCTAGTGTTTGTGTGGCGTACAGTTGGCCCACCGATCCAACCGATCGCATCCCGAAGTGTTCCCAACCCCAACCACTAGACTCAACAACCTTGGGGATAGATAGATGGATGGTTAGGCAGGTGGATAGATAGAAAAAGATTGGTTTCATTATCCCCTTATCTCCCTGTTATAAACAAATCCACACATTCTGCTGTAAAGAAAATGGGAGTTCAAAAGGTAATGAGGCTAATAGGTCCGGGTAACGCCCTGCATCAGTATCACTCGCCACACTTGCTCATGCCACTCTGGGCAAGAAAGACCCGTCAAGGTCCAATTCCCACCGTTCTTAGCCATCTATCTTCCACTCAGCACGGCGGCAGCTGATAATGTCCCAAAACTCATGAATACATCTACTCAAACCCAAGTTGGTAGGTTAGTGTCTGCAACTGTAGCTTCAAGACTGGTGTCATTGGTAGGGGGCCCATTTAGGCCTACTAATTATTATTTGTATTTCTTATATTGTTTTATTATTATGTTTGGTTATTTTAAGCTACAGTCCAAATGTATATGAATTTCAGTCTATCTGTTTATCCACACAACTGTCATCCACTTACCCGATAGAAGAAATAGTTAGACGTGTCACAGTCGGCTGCTGTAACTTCGAGAATAGTATCATTTGTAGGGGGCCCATTACCAAACGTTTCGTCAATTTCCAACTCCCACATCTGCCGGGCTAGTCGTGGGGAGTTGTCGTTGACATCGGCTAGTCTAACCACCACTGTCCCCGTCCCTGGAGGAGGTGGAGATTGGGAGTGTCAGGAAAAAGTAGGAATTCTGTATTCTGCGAACATATCAGAATTTGCGGAAACTTTCCACAAAAGGGCTGGAAATGTGTTCTGCATTACCTAAATTGCTCATAGTCGGTTAAAACTATACCAGAATAAATTGAATGAAGCTGCACAAAGTTATTTCCGCCACTTGGATAATTGTACGATGAAATATTAATTTACATGAACAATTTTATGCATTTTATTAATTTCCATAGAAAGGACCAACACAATACTTATGCACTTCTTAGGCACTATTTAATTACGGTTGCTTTGTCTTTTGAAAATTAAGTCTCATAATGAAAGGGCCAGCATAAAAATGGTTTCAGTTAAATTGGTAAAAATAAAATACTGTATATATTACTATCATTTGCAAAACAATTTGTATCTTTGACCGGAATTTGCTATGCTGGGGTGGTTTCGTTGTCTAAACATAAGGGTCGTTTACATCAGTATGATCTGAGAATATACAGTAAAGATGGCATCATTCAAACGTCAGTAAATTACCATTTGCTAAATGGATTGCCAATCACTGAACTCTCCCTCATCTGAAGCTCTGATCTGATCTATATGTGGTACTTGGACCGTACTCCTTTATTCAAACACAATATATTTGTTTTTTTGTTGAATATAACCTGAGCCCTTGGTTATTTCACGGTTCAATGGTTCATTAACCCTTTCCCTGCGGGAGACGTTCCGGAACGCCATGGCAATTTTCAGCAATTTCCAGGCTTTAAAAGCCTGTAAAAGCCGTAGAAATCGAGTGTCAGTGGGCGGGACCACGAGGGGCCTCCCTCCGACCCTCAGCACGTCCAGCCATGCACTAAGGCAGACTGAGACCTACAGCACGGGTCTCAGCAGTGTTGCTAAGCGCTACATTGCTAATAATTAGCGAGTTTTCTTCAATGTCTATGGTAGCGCTGCGGGTGAACCCCGCGAGTTAGGAAGCTCGTTCTAGCGTCATTTTGAAGCTATTTTTGTCTAGTTTTAGGCAGAATACATTTAATTTCATGCAGACACTTGATTAATCATTCAGGAGTGCCTGAATATTCCCTAAATAGCCCAAATATGCCCGCAGCATAAGTGTTAATACATATACGTAGGTAAATCATGTAAGGTAAGCCTAAATAAGATGATGAAATATCGTATATAGAACACTAACCTTTGAGCCCTCCACCATCTGAAGCTACAACCTGAATATGATATTCAGGAGTGGTCTCACGGTCTAAGCAACACAGGGCTGTTCGCACCAGTCCAGTAAGGGGGTCCACGGTGAAGATGGCCTCGCCTGTACGTTCGTGGATGACATTCTTCTCAATGGAGTACGTCAAGAGAGCGTTGGTGCCTTCAGAAGCGTCGTCCGCATCCCAGGCAGCAATCACCCCCACTGATAGATCTGAAGAAGAATGAAGGGATGGCGAAATAAAATGAAAATGCGTAACAAATAAAGGTTTTAATGGCAAGGAAAACCACAGAAAATAAAGTATGTTATTCATTCCTTCCAGACATCCTTCACATTCATCCTCGGCAACTGAGGCAACCAATTGGTTTGAAGAAATACGAAGAAGAGCAATTTTAAAGAAAAGACAAAGGAGGACATAACCATAAAAAATGAGACATAAAGGATACTTTATACGAAACAAGAAATGTATGGGAAAGCAATATAAATTAAACAAGAAACAACTGGGAGAACGTAAACAAAATTACATGGCTTAATTAAAAACCTAAAATAAACGAAACCAGACAATAAAAGGGATGTGATTGATTAGGTGGATAGGTTAGAAGACTTGCATATTGTTCATTTGCTCTCTGTTATATCCAAGATTATTGTTATAATCTATGGCATTATTGAAGTAGGCCTATTTGGTGGCACATACTTCATAAATATTTATAATGGAATTTGTGCTATGCTTCGTTTCAATGCATTACCGTAATACTCAACAACACGCCATTAAAAGACACCCTTAGAGTTGCCAATACATTAGCATTGTATGAATATGGTTGAAACGAACATCCTCAGTACTCACCAATAGGTCCATTCTCCTGCACCTCCCCAAACATGGTAGCATTAGGGAAGACAGGAGGGTTGTCATTGATGTCCTTCACCGTGATGGTTACCGTTGTCTCAACCAGATGTACTCGGCCTCCTCTGCTGCCAACTATCCTGTGGCGGCCCCCTTCTTGGCTTTCATCTCCTCTTCTTCCTAGTCCTTCGTCTCCTAGGTCGTCCCAGTGGTGCTCTCCGCCGAACTCACTAACGTCCTCGCAGCCACCATCCCTTCGCCCAGAATTTCTAGATTCATCAATGCCCCCGTTTGTTTGTCCATAGAATCTAGTTTCATCAGCGCCAAACTCCCTTCGCCCGGAGATCATAGCTTCATCTGTGTATTCGTTCCTTGAGAAGGTGTCGTTGGAGCCACTGACTATATCCCTTGGGTTACGTTGGTGGTCATGCTCGGGAGTTGCTTTAGTATGGTTTGTAGCAGATTCTGATTGATTGTACAGGTTTGTTTTCGTCTTTTGCCCAGTATCGTTCAGTAAGTGATGGTTGACATGTTGACTAGTTTGAGTACTGTTTAAGTTTTCTCTTTTGTTATCATGACTATCAGTCTTATTTATCATATTTTGATTGACGACAACTCCAGTTTGTTCCCTTGGTGAGGGTACATTTAACCTTTCATCAGCCTGTATTCCTAATCTATAATTTTTATCTTTCGTTTTTATTCTGTCAGTAATGTGACCTACGTAAATAAGGCTAGGAGTAGACACCTTTTTTAATTGCTTTATTTCAGGGTTTACTTTGTGTGGAATAAGGTCACTTAGTTGCTGTATTTTCTCAGAATCCATAGGAGACAAAAGGCAACGTTTTCTTCTCTCAATAGTACTCCGATGCTTAAACTTCTTACCTCTCACAAAATTTCCAGTCGGAATTTCATCTCCCCGGCGACTTGTTGCTTTCACACCTTTAACCCTACTTCTAACAGAGGCAAAAAAATTCCGAACATCAACATCATATTCCGCTTTAGATATCACAGCATCTTGCCCTTTTCTTATTCCGGGTCCTTTGTATTCTCTTCCTTTATTACTGCTCGACACTGGGATTGTTGAATCAATATGCTCCTCCTCTCGGCCCCCTCGCTTCTTTTTCTGTTTGTCTCCCGGTGGCTGGATTGGGGCCACAAGTTCTGTCCTTTCATTAACGTGCTTGAGTTCTTCAGCTTTATGGTTTTCAGACAATTCTTCTATCCTTGAGGCATATATAAGATGTCTAGGATCATAAGGGTTATGGTTTTCCGACGTTATTTCTTGTCTTGAGGCACGAATAAGGTGTTTATGTTCATTTAATGCAGAGCTTACAGATGCTTCTTCTGTTCTTGAAACATGTTTATTAGCATGCTTATGGATTTCAGATGTGTATTTAATTCGTGAAGCGGGTATATGTGGTCTAAGCTCATCCGATTTATGGCTTTCAGACATAGCCACTTCTTTTGGTGTAGGAATGTTTTTTAACGCACTATTCATAAGTTTCTTTACTGGAAGAGTTTCCCTAAATGCTTTACTGGTCCATCTTGATATTGTTTTGCTGTGGATAGACTGTGAATCTTGTTTACTACTGTCCTCTTGTTTTGCTGTTGAGTGAATTATGGTAGTATATCTCCTTACCATCGACTTATTCCCAAATATATCTCCATTTTGTGGCACTGTACTTTCCTTCTCTCCAGATGTTCTCCCCTCTACATCTTCCTTTGGTATGCTCTGAGACACTAAACCTCTTCTCTTTCTCTCATATGCCTCTCTCTTTTCCCTTCTCCGCTCTCCATTACTGCCTCTCTTCTCTACCCAACTCTCCTCCATCTCTGTACGTTGTCTCCTCTCTCCCTTGCGTCGTGTCTTCCCTACCCTCACTCCATTACTGCCTCTCTTCTCCACCTCTTCCCTGTGTTGTCTTCTCCTCTCGTCTTCATTGTCTCTTGGTACTCGTCTCTCCTCTTGTTCTTTCCCCTGGGTTCTTGTGTGCCTGTAGACTCTTGGGGAAGGTGCTGTATAACTTTCCTGAGGTGTGGGCCAGGGCACTTGACCATCTCTCACCTGAATCTTGACCTTCCACACCTCCCGACCCCGGGGTGGATCTCTGTCCAACGCCTGAAAGACAATACAAAATAATAATGGTTATTATATAGAATAAACATATGCACAAAAGAGAGAGAGAGAGAGAGAGAGAGAGAGAGAGAGAGAGAGAGAGAGAGAGAGAGAGAGAGAGAGAGAGAGAGAGAGAGAGAGAGAGAGATAAATGGTTTAACACTTTCATTAATAGGACAATATTCTTCCTTTTTATTATTATTCCTGTTGATGAGAAGACAAAAGGCAAAACTGCAACCCCCCCCCCCCCAAGTTGAAAGACTGAAAGAGAGCCAAATTCAAGGTGTACGTTCAGTGATTTAGGAGTACAGTTGGAAAGAAGTGTGGTGTGCTTGTTTAAGGTGAACTCCATGGATATAAATAGCCTATAAGTATAGTTTGGGATTGTGGAAAAACCTACTATAAATATGTGTAAATAATGGCAATATTAATTTATTTCATCCAAACATCAGATAAAATAACTGAATTATCAGGATAATCGGACCCTGCTCTAACAACTGATGGACATTCTTCCTCTTCTTCATTTCCGTGACGTCAGTGTTGTCAATAAAATGTCCGCCGTCAAACACTTTCGTAGAAAGGTCAGTTGTTTACTGAATCACAATCCTTCAATTCAATATATCTATCTATCTATCTATTGCCTGACGCCGTGATCCCCGAAGGGGTGGCCACGAACGAACCGCCCCCATGCACCTCTGTCCCCAGTCAGTCGACGCCCCTCCCCCCAACCAGCACCGCCTTCATTCATGTAGTTCCTCACTCCATCCTTCCACCTCATATTCGGTCTACCTCTCCCCCTCTGTCCCTCCACCTCGCTCTCGTACACCCTCTTAGTCATTCTCTCGCTTTCCATACGTTCCATATGGCCGAACCATCTCAAGTTGTTCCTTTTCACACTTTCCAGCACATCTACCTCCACACCACACCTCCTTCTTACTTCCTCATTAGTCTGTCTATCCCTCCATGTAATTCCGCACTCACTCCTTAAGTAATTCATTTCCACTGCTCTCACTCTTGGTCTGAGTCTCTCAACCAACGTCCATGCTTCGCTTCCGTAAGTCAGTGTCGGGATTACCACACTGTCATGCAAGGACTTCTTCACTTCCATACTGACCACCCTATTTCTTGTTACTGCTTTTAGCGTTCCTACAACCCTCTTCCCCTGTTGTACCCTCTCCCGCACCTCTTCATCCATAGTCCCATCTTTACTCAACACACTGCCCAGATACTTAAAAGAGTTGACGATCTCCATAGCCTGACCGTTCAGCTTCACCTCACACTCTGTGACTTCACCCCTTTCGAAGACCATAACCTTGCTCTTCCCCGTATTTACCTTCAAATTCCGTTTTTCGCACACTGTTCCAAACTCATTTACCAGACCCTGCAACTCCCATTCATTATCACTCATCAGAACTGTATCATCCGCAAACAGCAGTATAGGTAGCTATAGCTTTGCAAAACATCGAACAAGGTCCTGAATATGTGGTGCACACCAAGAAATAATCCCATCTCGCCAATAATAAACATACAGGCAATGTTTTGAGTGGTTCCTGGACAATAATTAAGGGAGAGCGCTTCTGAGGCCTATTTCTTAATGAAAGTATCGTTTTCTTTTAATTTAAATATCGCAGTCCCTTGACCAGACAGTGGTGAAGCCAAATGTTGAGCTGTAAACATTCATAAATTTTTTAGAGTTTTCTCATAAAATAAAACAAAAATTCATCCAACTCCCATGTCGAGTGTTCCCGCCATTGCACGCTGTGACTTCACGGTAAACACGCCAGTTATCGCCACATAAAATACATTAGATAAGCTATATTTATTTACTTAAATGTTGTTAGGACACATTGATGAAAGTTCTTCAGTTTCATATCCCTGTAACCAAGCAGATCCCAATGGACATTGTAGTTTGAATAGGTTTCATCCCTGGAGTTGACCTTTAAGTCCAGTTAAATGAATAGGAGGTGGTATAATAATGGTATTCATATTTGTTTTCACCAACCCACCAATTAATTTACAAATAAACTTAACTATTGAAATCAATAAAAGTAATGCATACATGTGGAACTCCAAAGGACTCGAACCTAGGATACCGAAATTCCGCACACTAAGTATTACGCTATCAAGACAAAGGTTTATGCACAAGTCTACGATATAAGGACGAATTATGGAAGGTGAGGACGAATTAAGGACATTGGGGACGAATTAAGGAAAGTGGGGACGAATTAATGAAAAAGAGGACAAATTGAGTTAAGTGGGGACAAATAACGGAATATATGGACAAGTAGGCTAATGGAAAGCGGGTACAAATTACAAAAAGTGGGGCAAAATTAAGGACAATGAAGACAAATTAAGAACAGTGGGGAGAAATTGTAGAAAGTTGGGGAGAAATTCGGGAACGTGGAGACAAGTAATGGAAAGTAGGGACAAATTACGAAAAGTGGTGAGAAATTAAGGAAAGTTAAGACAAATTAAAGAATGTAGTGCCAAATTAAGGAAAGTGGGGACAAAAAAAGGTAGGTGGGGACCATTAAAGGCATGTGGGGACAATTATAGGCAAGTGGGGACAAATAAAGGGATGTGGGGACAATTATAGGAATGTGGGGGCAATTATAGGAAAGTGGGGACAAATATAGGAAAAAACAGGAACAAATGGGAAAATAAAGAAGAATGGGGACAACTACTGATAGGTGGGGACAAATAAAAGGGAGTGGGGGTAAATACAGGTGATTGGGGACAAATAAAAGGGAGTGGGGGTAAATACAGGTGATTGGGGACAAATAAAGGCAAGTGGGGGGGGACAAATAAAGGCAAATGGGGACAAATAAAGGCTACTGGGTACAAATATAGGCAAGTGGAGACAAATATATAATGGGGACATAAAGGATAGTGGGGATAACTATAAGAAAGTGGGAAAAAGGAAGACGCTGGGTAATAAAGTAGAAGGTGGATAGGAGGGAGGAAGGGGCTGCAGTGAGTTAGAGAGGGAGGGAGGTGGGGGTGGGAAGGAGGGAGGGAGGTGGGGGTATAAAGTGGGAGGCGTGGGAGGAATAAGTTGAGAGGTGCTGAGAAAATGTGGGGAGGAAGGAGGGCGGCGGGGAGGGAGGAGGGAGATGGGGAGGAAGGAAGGATGCGGGGAGGAAGGAGGGATGCGGGGAGGAACTTAGGAAGGAGGGCGGCGGGGAGGAAGGAGGGATGCGAGGAGGAACTTAGGAAGGAGGGAGGCTGGGAGGAAGGCGGGGAGGAAGGAGAGAGGCAGGAAGGAAAGACGGAAGAAGGGGAGGAAAGACTGAGGAAGGGAGTGAGGCTAAGAAGGAAGAGGGAGGTGAAGAGGATAAGGGAGGCGAGGAGGAAAAGAGAGGAAAGGGAGGCGGGGAGGAAGGAGGGAGGGATGAAGGAGGAATGAGGGATGAAGGAGGAAGGAGGGAGGGAGGTAGGGAGGAAGGAGGGAGGGAGGGAGGGAGCAGCGGAGGAAGGCGGGGGAGGAAAAAGGAGGGAGGGACGCGGGGAGGAAAGAAAAAGGCAGGGAGGGATGGTGGGAAATGAGAGAGAAGGAAAAGGATGGAGAAGAGAGAAACAAGGGGCTCAAGTGGTCGAATTAAAGCAGGGCGGCCGATTTGGGACGAGTGTTGGAATTGGTCAGGGAGGTTGAAATGGTCTAGCCAGTCGAATTACTGAAAGCGGTCGAACATGAATAAACTATCTAAAGAGTGTTCTAGCCTACAATTCCCCCCCACCCCACCCCCATTAGCAAGGGAAGGAGGGAGTAAGAAGGGGGGGGGGATGAAGGGAGGGAGGGAAACCAGTGTGGAGGAAAGGTGGTAGAGAAGGAGGAAGGCAAGGTGGAGGGAGGAAGGGTAGAGGGGAGAAGATAGAAAAGGAGGGAACAAGTGTGAAGGAGAGAAGGAAGATGGCGGTGCGTTGGGAGGAAGTGTAGAGGGAAAGAAGGAATAATAATAATAATACAGGAGGGAGATAGGGAAGTGGTGGTGTGGAAATAAGCGCAGGGGGGCACAGAGGTCGAAGCGCGGTGGAGGAGAGGAGGCCAAGGAAGGGTGTGAATTTAAACACCCTACGCGGAGGAGCACTTTAATTTAGGTGTGGAGAGAATAAGAGGATGTGAAGGAAGGAGGAATGGAAGTCAAACATGGTGTGGAGGGATATGGAGGGGGCATGTGGTGCGGAGGGGGGGGGGGGGGGTGAGGGGAGGATCCAAAGGGGGGGGGGGGAAGTTGACGTGGAAAGAAAATGGAACAAGGGATAGGCCAAGATACATAGACTTTGTATCTTGGGATAGGCGTGGAGGTGTGGCGGGTACGGCGAAATGGAAGGATAACCCCAAAATATAAGAATTAGTTTTGTCGGTAAATACACCTTTGTTATGGAGAAAATATGATGGTGTGATGGACGTTATTATGTAAGAGTGGATTATGGGAGAGAAACGGCGATGGTGAGTAGAGAGGACGAGGAAAGTGGGAGGGGGTGGGACATGGAGAGGAGAGGAGGGTGGGGGGATTGAGAGGGTGGGGGGTGGAGAAGGAGGGCGGAAGGAGTCACTGAGAGGCGAAGTAGCATAATAATAATAAAGTTTATTTCCACCGACAGTGGTTATTCTTCTTACATAGTATTTACAAATATAATTACATACAGTTGGGGGTTTAGTGTTTTCATAGTAGTTACAATACTAATACATAATTTAGTGTTACATACAGTAGACATACAGTTGTTAGTTAGCAACAACTGAGCACGAGACACGCTGCAAGTTTACCACCAAAACCAAGCCAGATCCTCACTCACCGACACCGTACGTCCTCGCCTTCTGTCCACCTCCCCCTTCGTCGGCGCCTACTCACGAACATCCTCAGGGCCTCACACACCACGAAATGCGCACAGAAACACGAACAATTAGCGAAGGACCGCACGCACACCCGGACACAAGGGTAGCAAACTCGAAAGTGTGTGTGTGTGTCTGTCAGGGAGGCGTCTGCTGGACCACGTGACTTGAAGGTATCAGCAAGGGTATTTCTACGCCCCATTATTTTCCGCTATTAAGGGATATTTTCGGAGTATATGTCTACGGTTTTAGGTTTATATTAGGTTATTTGAAGTATACATAGGGCCTGAGAGATGGTTAACTATATAGACACTCAAATATGGAAATAGTTACGATAATCCAACCCAGCATGCTCGGTCGTCTTTCTTTCCACATGATTGGTCGCAAGCATTGGAGTCCTCTATAGGGATACAACAAAATACTGTTATACTGCACCATAAAAAACGGGATGTGGATTAAGAGAAAACTGCATTTTAAGGGAATATGCGATAGATAAATGTCAAGGCCGGTTCATGGAGGTAGGCTATTTGGGCGGGCTTGAGGCGGCCTGATATCGTCCACGCATGGTTCCTAGACAGCTCAACAGGTAGACCATTGCAACCTGCAGATTTCAACCAATGTTTCAACACCATGGCGAATACAGATTAAGGAAGGCTTCCTTAATTATAGTTTGTCTAATGCCCCCTTCACACATACAGGACTCGGGCGCCGAATACAGCAGAGTAGCGTTTTTGTCCCCCGACTTTTGGAGTTGGCTCGGTATGCCGCATCCAACGGACTTCACCAGACTACAGCCGCATACAGCCGACGTTGTCGTCTTGACTCCGGAGAAGTCTTGAGACTCGAACCGACCAAAAAAATAACGGTCATTTTTACATGCCGACTTCACCCGCATCTATAAGACTTCAGCCGATCGACTCCAGAATACAGACGATCGACTTCAGAGTCGAACCGCATACACCCGCATAAAGCCGACACACACAAGTTGTGTGGCCAGCGGATGTATAAAAAGGGGCGGTCTAGCAGGGCTGAACATCATTACAGTCGACTCCACCGTTGCGTCAACAGCTACGGTGACACTCTACCACACAACATGGATGCGCACGTATTCATTACACCCTCCCAGCGCCAAAATATAGACATATACCTGGCGACCATGTCCATGGATTTAACTCTCCAGGTTGATCTGTTGGCTCTGAAAATAGCCATTAAACAACGAAGGAGGAAGAGGAGGTCAGTGTGGACGCGGAACTGGCTCCTGCGGCGGCCAATGTATGGCCACTACGAGAATATCATGCATGAGTTCATGCGCGAAGACCACCGCAGCTTCAGAAACTTCACCAGGTTGGACGTGGACATGTTCTGGGAAATGGTGGAGAAGATAACACCCAGGATAGAGAGACAGGACACCTTCTGGCGGAAATCCCTGAGCCCTGCCCTTCGTCTCGCCATTACCCTGCGCTACCTGGCGACTGGTGATTCATATCAAACACTCTCCTATGATTTCCGCGTCGCCCATAACAGCATTTCACTGCTGGTTCCTGACACCTGTGAGGCCATCTACCAAGAATACCACCCTCTCATTCTGCCATGCCCCAAGACCCCGGAAGATTGGAAGAAATGTGCTGACCTCTTCGAAGAACGCTGGCAGTTTCCACACGCCGTTGGTGCTATTGATGGTAAGCACATAGCCATTCGCTGCCCTGCCAATGCTGGGTCCCTTTACTATAACTACAAGGGATTCCACTCTATTGTGCTTATGGCAGTTGTGGATGCTGACTACAAGTTCCTGTACTGCGATGTGGGTGCCACTGGTTCGGGGTCTGACGGTGGTGTCTTTGCACAGACACCTATCAGGGCCGGCCTGGAGAACAACACCCTGGGACTTCCGCCTCCTCAACCCCTACACACTGGTGCCAGGCCTGTGCCCTACTTCCTGTTAGCTGACGACGCATTCCCCATGCGACCCTGGCTACTGAAACCATTCCCACATCGCTCTACGAACATGGGCGAGATGATCTTCTCCTACCGGTTGTCCAGGGCTCGACGGGTGGTGGAAAATGCCTTTGGCATCTTGGCTAACAGGTAAATATCTTTCAATTTTGGTGGGGTTAATGCCATTAATAAGGCTATACACTTGCATTGCTAACTTATTCTCTTTGCAGAGGCAGGTATTTGATAATAACCATGTTTTGTGTCTCCCTATTCTACAGGTTCAGATGTTTGCTCACCACCATTCCCCTGCAACCCAAGAGAGTGGAGTCTGTGGTGCGGGCATGCTGTTGCCTACACAACCTCATCCGTCGCCGTTTCCCCAGTCACCACCCCGTTGGCTTCCTTGACAGGGAGAACCCAGTCACCCACAGGGTGACGCCAGGGTCTTGGAGGGATGGTGACCAGTTGGAGCCGCTCATGCCACTGACCGGAAACCAGGCTACTAATTACGCAAAGGAGTTGCGTCGCTACATGGCAGACTACTTCACATCAACCCGGGGCAGTGTGAGCTGGCAGGATAGCCGGTTCAGTGACTCATGAAGGTACGATGATTGTGTGTATTTTAATGTTATATTAACTGACCTAATTTGCAGCTCTTTCTAATTAAATCATGCGTGCCATTGTCCATATCATTTGCAAATTTTATATGTTCATATGTTTCTTATTAATAATTATTACTTTCATTTTCACTTCTCTTCAGTCATTTGCTTTGGCATATTATTTCATTATTCAGTATTTCCATGACATTCAGTAATTTATTATGTAACTGTCATGCGTCAGTTATATTTTATTATTATATATTAATATTTATACGTATCAGGCTATTACTTTCTTGCTTTGTTATTGCCGTCGCGGGCATTTGTATATGATGAGTGTATATTAATTTTAGAAAACATATATTATATTCATCTATATTTTCAACATCTATTATATTCATCTATATTTTATTTAGTAGTCACTTTTGTGAATGAATGTCAAGTCGTAAATATTTGCCTGCCATGTTATTTAAGGACATATTTTTGGGTATTATTACTAGAGACTATTTTCAGCAAAGATAAGTATTATTTATTGTTTCATAACATATTACTGGCATATGGGATTGGAATTCTAAACACAGTATTCACAACAGAATTTTATTTTAATCTTTACATTGGACGGAAATTCTCTACTGCCCCTCGTGCTGCGGTGTGTGTAGTGTTGGGTTTGGGGAGTCCAGGTTGAGACTCACATCAAAGAGTTGCCTCTGAAAACTTCTCCCAGGTGTGGCGGGCACCGCGAGGTGTGTCCCATATGTGGGGGTGGAGCTGCCCCACAAGGTGGGCGTAAACTGTGGGGCCGGTCCAAGAGGTTGGCCCAGGTGTGGAGTCAGCTGTGGCACACGTTGTTGGTATACCTGGGGCGCAAGTTGGACGCTGACGGAGGGTTGTGGAGGTTGGACGGGGGGTGGTGCCGCACTCGCTGGGGTTGCAGTTGCCCCCGAAGCCCGTTGCCGCGCCATCTTGTCCATCTGCAGCACGTAGGTAGTCATCTCCTGCTGAGCCGTGTTGCAGTCATCGGCAGACCACTCATTCATTACTTCCGCAAGGTAGGCAACGAACGCGGAAACATGAGGCTTGAGGCGTCCACCTCCTGTCTTCACGCTTTCCCGGAGTTCACTGACGTCCTTGCGGAAGGCGGTCACCGTCTGCTGTATCTATAAAGAGAGATGTCCAAAAAGTTGATTATTATCAGACAGCGTCAGGATAATTATGCAATGCACACTCATAAATAACATAAATCTCCATCTGCATTCCAGATTTCTGTAAGATATGTATTAGGAATATTACATAATAGGTACATGTTAATAAAATATGTTTAGTTTACATCATTAATGAAGTTAGTAGCGCATGTCAATATTTGCCTTACCGTGTCAGTGGGAGTGGCGCATTCGCAGTCCAGAGCAACTCTTCACATTATATAACTTGTCTTACCTTTCCACACCTTACATTCATTTGTTTGCATATGCACATTTCTATAATTTTTCTCACCTCTTCTATTTCAGCGGAGCTGGTTGAAGCCTTCTGCCGCTTGGTGCCTGTTGTTGTGCTGTGCTGGGAGGCCCCAGACGCAGAGTCCTCGGCCTCTGTCCTGGTCTCGAGTACAGGGTCGTCCAGCTCAGGCGCATCATCGTTGGCGTCGGATGAGGCATGCTGTGGGAACTGTTTGTTGGGGTGAAAACAAGAAGATTATTTTATAATGGTATGTTGTGATGCGGCCTGGTATATGAACTGTGTTATCGGAGGAAGGCAGATATAATATTTTTACTGTAATGTGGTGAGTTGGGATGTGTTATAGTGTAATGAATGGCATTTGGGGGTAGGAGTTTGGTGTTGTAATGATGTTAATAAATAATTATTAATTAAAATAAAAAATCTATGGAGATTGTTTCATTGAAACCAGAAAGCATGCATAACATGACAGCAAAATGTAACATAAACACTGCCTTAAGGGAATAATTGGAAATGATTAAATAAGTATTGCTGAATTTGAATAACATATATAATAAACACTCACATTACCGGTGCTACGAGGCTTGTTCCGCACAATGTGACCCCTGAAAAAACTGCCCTGTTCAAGGATCCACTGATCACGGTCGCTGTACCGTATTTCAGCCCCAGCACCACTCTTCCTTGCCGTTAATTTGCCAAACCTGGAGCGGATGTTGTCGCACCAGGTCCTCAGCTGAGCACCTGTTTGCAAGACAAAATCACATATAATAGAAACGTATATATCACACAACAATGTCTATATATCACCCAATATTACAGGTATCTACCCAGGTAAACAGTGTCACTATTCATCACAACACATAAAAATTTGTACTAACACAGATAAACAACGTAAATATTAATAATATAACATTTCACGTATCAATATGGGAAAACTTACCTTTTATTGGAGGGGTCAGTGTCTTGGCCTTCTTTTCAAACAGGCGCCACTTCCGGTCAGAGTCCTTGAATTCTCGGGCCTGCTTGTCATACATGAATGTATGTGCCCGCAACCACTCCATCACGGCGACCTCGTCTTCGGGGCGCAACACTACCCTCGTTATAGTTCTTTTAGATTTGACGCCGTAGATAATCGCATCTGGGGAGGCCTCGTCAGCCGTCTCGATGTCGATCTCCTGGATGTCATGGGTGTCCTGGGTGTCCTGGGTGTCCTGGGTGTCCTGGCTGCTCCCTGGCGGTAGCATGCTGGTTTTGGCGGGAGCTGGTGGCGGTGCTTGCCGCTTGGCAGCGGGGGGTGTTTGGCGTGGAGGCTGGCTGTCTTGGATTACCTCCATGCTCTCTTCCTCACTCATCTGGGTCTCGTCTCCAAAGAAGTCTTCCAATCGGTTGTCGTCTTCTTGCCTCTGGATCTTCTGTGGACTCTGCGACTTCCTGGTCTTTGGTGTTCGACTGGGTCCAGGCATGGTGTAAAGGCGGTATAGGTGAGCGTAGAGGTCAGGGTAGAGGCGAGGCGAGGGAGAGGGTGGTAGGTGTGCGTCGTTGGTGGTCTCATTGAAGACTGTTGGGGAGTGCGCTGCCTGGGGCCTATATATAGGGGCCGTGTTGCCGTTCTGTTGGGAAAAATGTCTAGTATTTCTTGTCAGGTGGATGCGGCTGTTTTCGGTTCGACTTTTGTGTTGTCGGTTGGAGTTTTCTGTTGTCGGTTACTTGTCCGGTCAAGTTGGCTCGACTCTTCTGCCACATTGGGTTCCGGGTGTTGTCATACGTCTGCACTCCTGTCAATGTGGTTGGAGTCTGCTGTATGCGGCTGCATGCGGATGAATTCCGCTGTTGTCTGTTGTACTCGTATGACTCATATTTTTGCATAATTTTTAATTTTTTATGCAAATTTATGCAAATTTATGCACACGACTTCAGCAGACTTCAGCAGACTTTTGCGGTTGTACTCGTGTCCGGCGGCTGTACTCTGGTGTATGCGGCAGTAGTCTTTATGCTACACATGAAACACAATTCGAGCCGATATACACAAGGACTACAGCCGCATACAGAAGACTTGGTACGACTAGCGCCGACTAGAGCAGACTACTCCCCGCATCCACCAGACAAATTTCAAGTCTGGCCCAAATTTCAAAACTGACAAACATTTTCGTCGCGGACCGCGACTTGACACGCATTGCCAGGACTTCACCAGACTACAGACGACTACAGCCGCATGGGTAGGAATAGGTGCCGACTTGGTGCCGCATGCAGCAGAGTCGCTACTCGGCTGCTTTCTGCTGCATTCGGCGCCCGAGTCCTGTATGTGTGAAAGGGGCATTAGTCTACTTCACATACATTCAATCTTTCATACTTCCTCTTTCGCTGTTCTTGTCAGGTCAGGTGAAGGTATTGAGGGATAAGCTTTTACAACGGCACTCCTTATTATAGTGCATGTTTAATTGGTCTTTACACATTATATTCCCATTTTGCTTTCCTTTGCATACCTGGCCTATACCGGTACTGTAAAAAAAAACCCACACACTTTACTGTAGCAAAAATGGTGCACATAATCAGTGTTCTAATCGTTTACGCGTTCTGATATGAATAAATAAACCGAAAAACACTATGTGTCCATTTGTGTTACAATTAACCCCTTCTGTACCGGACAGTCCTTTTAGTTTTCTTCTATTATTATTATTATATGAGATGCCGAAGTCTCCAACCAGGGTGCAGAAACACCATCAAGATGAATCCACACAAAACACCCGGAGGCACTGGAGAGAGACTATGGCAACTTAGGAAAAAATAAAAACATACACTGTATACTGTACTGTACATATACACATATTAAACACAGACAACATATTATGCAGTGGAGGATATCAAGCTTAAATATAATACAATAAAATAGAATAAAATAAGTTTAAAAATTAGAATTAATGCTGCAAAAAAGCATTAACTCTAGACTTAAAAATGGAGATATTAGCTGAATTGACTAGCTCATTTGGCAACTTATTCCACAAGTCAACCATGGCCGGCACAAAACACCGTGAAAACTGTGTAGTAGAAAAATTAACACGGCTCATGGCAAGATCATTAAGATTGCTTGTGAATCTAGTTGCACGAGCCCGGACATAGGGCCCAGGCAGAACCCCATGTAAAGGCCCGGTCACACTGCCTTTAGCGTCTGCAGCGCGAGTAAATTTCCCCGAATATTTTTAGCCGCTGTAACACGCGGTGGAAAATGTGAAAAATTGGCTAACACGTGGTTACCCGTGGTATGCCCGCTGAACAGACGCCGGCGCCTGTTCAGCGTCCTGACCGCTGGTGAAGCGCGACTGGAGCGTGGGTAAGCGCGGGAAAATCTCCACGTGGTGACAGGCAGCGGCGGGTAACCGCGGCTGCATCACGCCTGACCCACGGGTGATCACGTGTACAGCACGGCTGGTCCACGTGTGCAGGGCGGCCGTTTCGCGGGCTATCACGGGTACTGCGCGTGTGTACCACGCCCCCACCACGGGTATATAAGGAGCCCGGGCAGGCGGTAGAAATCATACTCGCTCCAGACACCACAGTGCACACTCCAAGACGAAACTCCCAGACTCCCAGACTCCCAAGATGGCTCCCAAGAGGTTACCCACCAGGAAAGCCCCCAACAAGGGCAAGAGGCCACCAGGTGTCCCTGTGGAGGTGCAGCCGGCAGCCGAAGATGCGAGTGCAGAGGTGGAGGCCAGTCCTGCTGCACTTCAGGAGGAGGAAACATCTTTTGAAGGTCAGTACAATTTATGTTATGGGTTTTCAGATATTTCTATATTTACCTATAATTATTATGTGTACAGTGTTAATTTGGAATAACGTGCAATGCATACTATGAATAGAAACAATACAATAGAATGATATTTTATCTAGTGTGCCATATTTCCATTTGTAAACGCATGTATATGTATATATTGTATACCCGATTATTGTCTATCTCTAAATACCTTTACTTTTGTGCCTTTTCAGGTGTTGCATCTCCTGCCACCACCACAGCTGAGAGCACCATTCCACCAGAGGAGGAGGAGGATGAGGAGGAGGAGGAGGAGCCTGATGCCTCTCATTCCCCGGGGCAATCCCCACATGAGGAGGAGGAGGAGGAGGAGCAGCAGCAGCCGGCGCCCAAGAAGGGGAAGAAGAAGGCTGATGGTGCTCCGAAACAAGGCTGGAGTCTCCCCGACCTAACGGAGCAGGAGCTGGTGGAGTGGCTTCAGGCCAACACCTACCTGTGGCTCCGCAGTACTAAGGACTACCACAGAAAGAAGGCTGCGTGGGAGATGAAGGCCAAGGAGCTGGGGGTCAGTCTGAAACACCTACAGAACTGGTGGAAGAACGTAAAAGACTGGTACGTCAAGCTGTCCAAGAGGACCAGTGGCCAGGCAACCAAGCTGTTGACCGCGAGGGACAAGTGGGTGTTGAAGAACATCGCCTTCTACAAAAGTAAGTACATCTCATTATATGTATTTGAGAAGCTTGGAAATGAAACAAATATAGTTAAATACAGTAATATTATTTTATAAAATCATGACCAAAGTTTATTAAACATCATATCACTGTATTCACAAAGTAAAGGTGTAAATTATATTCCCAGAAATATATAAATATGTATTTGTCTATGCCATTATATTAAACAAATGTTTAACTTGTTTCAGGTTCCATGCCCACTGATGTCCCGGACACCCTAGTCAGCCTGCCCCGTTCCCCATCTTCCACCGGTTCCGCCTCCTCTGCTGCACCTGCTGCTGCCGCCCCGACCTCCCAGGCACAGGAGTCACATGACTCCGGGGATGCCAACATCTTGGAGGACATGGAGGTGGCAGGGGCGGAGCAGGCCTCAACAAGCCGCCGCAATAGGAGGACTGCAGGCTATGAGAGCCAAGAGGAGGGCTGGATGCTGGACCTCCGATCCACCATGAAGGCCAACCAGGCACTGCTGGAGAGGCTGCTGCAGGAGAGGCCTCAGCCCCAGACACGTAGGGAGGCCTTTATATGCTATGTGTCCGACATCCTGCGCACTGTCCCTGACGAGCAGTACCAGGTGCTGCACGACATAATAGCGGACACTTTGCGTCAGCGACACATGGGGCCCTCTACATCGGGGGCTGGACCGGGCCCCTCAACAGCACCACAAGCCAGCGCCTCCACCTCACAACAGTCCGCCTTCACACCACCCACCTACAGCCAGCCGCAGTATTATCAGCTGCCGGGATTAGCAAGTCCCAGTCCCAGCAACTGGCAGTATGGTGTGGGTGGTGGCCAGCAGTCCCAGTCCCTCCAGCCACTCCAGCCACTCACGACACCTGTCCGGTCTAGGGACTCGGCAGAATCTGTCGGTAGGATTCTGGCCTCCAGCATTGCGGAGGACTGGAATGTAGCCCCAGGCCCTTCTACAAGACGGCCTGACGACACCTCCGGTGGCCCAGGTTCTCTATGAACCCATATGCATCTTTAATTTTTTTTTGTATAATATTCCCATGTTTATATGTATTATTTGTATTATTTTGTATTATTTGTATTATTATTTATTTTTATTTAGTATTAGTATTATTTCTATTATTTGTGAAATATGTATTATTTATTTTATTTTCTTAATAAATAACTGTATAATTTTCCATATGCTTGTTTCCATTCCCTTAACTTGACTGTTTTTCATAGGTTTTCTATAGTAATAATAATAATATCTTAATAATAAATACTCACAATAATAATAATAATAAGGAAATAAATAATAACAATAATATTATAATAATAAAGCCTGAGCGAAAATAGGACTCAAGAAAACAACAAGTGAGGCGGCTATTAAATATTTATTATGTAACACAATATTATGGTAGAACAGCTATATGTTCAGTCAAATAAATTGGGTGTTTACAATAACTTAAAAGGTATCCACCAGTAGCCTGCACAATAACTAGAAACGGGGTAGGAGCATGTTATCCTGCCATGGAACCCTTCCAGCAGGTGAGTTGCACCATTCCATGATGAGGTTCCTCTGAGCCTTGGCTTTCCTGAAGTCTCTGTTGTTCCCTGGTAATTGGTTGGGTGTCGTGTCCTCAAGGTTCCTGCCGGCACGCCAGGCACCAGGCACCATGTCTCCATTTGGACGCTCCACATCCACCAGTCGGTTCTGCATCACCGGGTAACGCAACCTCATAAGGTTGTGGAGGAGTACACATGCCTTGACCAGGAGCCTCACAGTGTCAGCTTCATGCAACATGGTCGTCAGGAGAACTTGAAAGCGATTCGCAAGTATGCCAAACGAATTCTCCACCACCCTTCTGGCTCGCGAGAGTCTATAGTTGAAGATCCTCTGCTTCCTGGTCATGTCCCTGTTACCGTACGGCTTCATCATGTAGGTCCGGAGTGCGAAAGCATCATCTCCCACCAGAAAATAAGGGACATCCTCAGTGTCACCTGGGAGAGGATCAGGCTGTGGGAATCCAATAATGTCGTTCCTCTGGAGAGCCTCTCTCAAAGCACTTGCATTGTAAATGTGGGCATCAGACGTTGAACCCTTGCCGCTGACGTCTATCCAGAGGAACTTGTAGTCAAATGTGACGACTGCCAGGAGGATGACACTAAAGAATCCCTTGTAGTTGTAGTAGTCGGAACCAGTGTTGGCAGGAGCTTTACAGGCAATGTGCTTGCCGTCTATTGCACCGATGACATGTGGAAAGTTCCACCTATTCATCCAATTACCGGTGATCTGACGCCAATCTGCAGCGGTCTGTGGTGGCTTGAGCAGCTCCTCACGGTACTCGTCGACGATGGCCTCACACACCTCGCGCACCACTATACTGATGGTGTTGTGAGGCACCCTCCAGTCATACTGCATCTCACGGTACTTGGCGCCAGAGGCAAGGTGCCTCAGGGTGAGGGCAACCTTCAGGCCTGGATCAAGGGGTGCTCGGCAGTTGGTGGTCGTCTTGGTAAGGGCTGGTGTCAGTCTCTGCACAACTTCATCGAACATGGCAGGTGGCATTCTCATGAAATTGTGGAAGGCCCTTGGATCTTCATTACGGAGCTCCACCATGAGACGATCATACAGGCCAAGCTCAGGTCTCCTGCGTATCCAGTCACGCACCCATATGTTCCGGACCGCCCTCCTCCTCAGCCGTCTTCGTCTATCAACGAGGTACTGATGGACATGTACCAGCTGGTTCATATGCTGTTGCATCAGCATGCAGACGAGGTCAATACGGTCCATGTTCACCCCATCACGTCAGAACCAGGAGTGATGAATGCTTGGCAAATCGAGCCAAATATATAGGTCCCAGAGTACACGCGCTACACACGCAAATGCACGTGAAAACACGCGGAACAGATGCGGTACAACCGTGCTATGACCGTCATTAAACCGCGATTACCCGCTAAAGGTTCGCGTCCTATCGCGTGTAACCACGTACTTACCGCGGCCGTAGCACGTCTTTACCACGTCTTTACGCGTCTTTACCACGTCTTTATCACGTGTGTACCACGTGTGCCCCCCGTGGCCACCCGCGGTCTCAAGTTTTGAGCAGCTCAAAACTTGAGACCGCGTGTGATTTTTCTAGCCCGTGTGGGTGCGGCTGTATCGCGTCCTTTCACGACTTATATGCGTCCAACAGCGCTTGCTTCACGTTCACACATTTTTCGCCGTGAGACGTCCGCGATGCGACCGCGAAGGGCAGTGTGACCGGGCCTTAAGGGATGCTGAGGGTTGTTAAAAACTTTAAATAAAAGACTAAGGGCACTCTGTGCTGTATTAATGTCTGTCAGATGTTGAATACGGTGGGTAAGTGTAGGAACATGTTTATGTATTTCACTCGATATGAAAAAATGAAGCTTAGATATTGCTGATGCCAAGTATTGATTAAAATATACTTGGTGCCGAGACATCACTTATTAGCGCGATTTTACACGAAATTCACCCATACAGTACCGGTGACTCCCTTTTCTTTATATTGTGGCAACTATTAGACGATTTCATTCAGATTAGGAAGGACCTCTAGCAATAATAAGGCTTCAAACTATCTCAACCAACCCTTTTAACTACCGCAGATCCTTCCGAAGCTGCATATTATCGTCTAAATAGAGCTAGAATAAAAGATAACACACGTCGCTGGTACTCAAAGGGTTAACACTAGTACCAATCAAACCTGGTAACCCATTATGTACCGGCGACGTTTAATTTATTTTTATTCTAGCTTTATTTAAACCATTTTGTGCGGCTTAAGAAGGATCTGTGGTAGTAAAAAGGATGAAGCGAGATAGTTCGAAGCCTTGTAATTGCTGGAGGCCTTTTTAAAACAATAAAATCATCTAATAATATCCAGAATAAAGTTAAAAGGATGGCACCGGCACTGAAAGGGTTGAATATCGTGCACATAGGTGCATATCATATATAAATAAGGACGTTGATCTCAGTAATGTGAAACAATAGAATTAATCCAGTAAAAATCGAAGGCATTATACTGTGCGTACTGTACATGTAAGCATGTACAGCCGCCCTGTTCACCTTAGTCTCTCCCCCACTCCTCGTGCAAGAAGCCTGCTAGCACGAACAGTACCAACCCCTCGCCCCCGTTCTAACCACTCCTCTCCCCGACCTGTACGTAGAGTCCCGCCACCACAGGTTTCCGGATTTACACCAGTGAGGAACGGTGCACGGCCAACGCAGAAAAGGTCTCATCTACCAGTCACAATGTCAAACAGATTTGAGATATTGGTAGAGATGGAAGACGAACCAGAGGAGACCAGGCTCGTTGGGGATTCCATCCTACGAGGACAGGTCGAAGAGTTCTGCGACAGAGTCCCAAATCAACGAAAAAGATTTTGCATCCCAGGAGCTGGACTGCACGACATTGTGGAAGCCTTCGAAGATACCACAAAGGATGCAAATGAAAATACCCTTTTTGTCATCCATGCTGGTTCAAATGACGTCATGCGCACCAGATCCGAAGAGTTGATGGAGAAATATCGCAAGATGATCCAGCACTACAAAAACAAGTCAAGGAATATCATCATCTCAGGCATTCTCCCCAAGATCGACGCACCTGACAAATTCTACGACAAGGCCTTCAGCACAAATAGCCGACTAAAATATTTGTGTCTGAGGGAAGAAGTTGATTTCATCAACCTCTGGGACAACTTCTACAACCAGCCTACTCTGTTCCGCAAGGATGGCACTCATCTAAACCCTGTGGGTTCAGCACGCATGGGTCGTCTCCTACACGAAGCAGTCCGCAGCCATGGATCAAAAAACGCCATCCGAGAAGAAGCAGCAGTGACATAAATCATCCAACGCCAAGAAAAAAACAGAGGCAACCGAGGACCACCAGCGATAAGGACCGAAGACAGCGAGGACCGAGGACAGCCATGAACATAAATGTAGATCCGACAAGAACCAAAAATATTATTAAAGAGCGTTCCGTGAGTTCTAAAATAACAAATTTAAAGGTTTTCTATGCAAACGCTCGTAGCATACGCAATAAATTTTCAGATTTAGAGGAGCTAGTGTTTACAGAAAATTATGATGTGATTGGCATAACAGAATCTTGGCTCAATACAGAAGATAGAGACTTTTTAGCAGAGTATTCACTTCCCGGTTATGTAATGTTTGAGAAAAGCCGAATAAATCGAAATGGAGGTGGCGTTTTACTTTATATCAAAGAAAGTCTTAACCCTACCCTCTTGTTAAAACCTCAAATTGTGAACGTCGACGCATCTTTTGTGCTAATAAAGAATAATAAAGGTACAAAAATAATACTTGCATTAATATACAGACCTCCAGCTCAATCAGTGCAAACTGACCGAGAAATTTACGAACAAATTGCAGATGTAAGTAACTCACAAGATACCGTAATTTTTGGCGACTTTAATTTACCTGTGACCAAGTGGGGCGATACTCTTACTTCACACTCCGGACATGACTTGTATACGAACTTGCAAGAGAGTTCGCTTTATCAATTTGTTCGAACGCCAACCCGTGGTAATAACGTTCTTGACATTGTACTTGCAACAAAAGAAGAATTAATAGATAATTTAATTGTTGGTGATGAATTCAGTAACAGCGACCATCGTACGATAACTTTCACTTTAAAGTTTACTAGTAACGAACCAAATAGTAGCATCGAAAAAGTCCCTAATTTCAAGAAAGCAAACTTCCATAAACTTAGAAATATGTTTAAAGAAACTGACTGGAGCTTTTTAATTCACAATAACGACATACATACATCTTGGAAGTTATTCGAAGCCACTTACCTAAAAGCAGTGCAAGACTGCATACCATCGAAAATACGGCGTCCAGGCCATAATAATAAGCCCAAATGGTGGAATAAAGATATTTCAAACTGCCTGCTTGCTAAAAAATTTGCTAATGATAGATTCAAATCCTCACACAATGACGAATGATGGGATGTACGCATGGGATGGGGTTCATCTTTCACGGTTAGGGGTTTCTACATTAGCTAGTTCTTTAGATAGGGTGGTTGTGGGGTTTTGAACAGAAATATCGAGAGTGTAAATGAGAGGTTAAATGGAACAATTTTAGCGTCAGGCGAAAGCGATAAGGATATTCAGTCTCATGCTAAAAATGATGACTATAATGCAAATGATAGTAGTGATGGTGCAACGGAAGATGGAAATGTCGCTAAAAACAAAGGTAAATTAGGTATAAAGAAAAGAAGTAAATTGAGAGTATATTACACAAACTGTAGGAGTCTATGTAACAAAATGAACGAACTTAGAGCCCTTGTTAGCAAAGAAAATATAGACATAATAGCGCTAACTGAAACGTGGATTAATACAGAAACCAGGCATTTTTTAGCAGAATTTGATATACCAGGATATAGTTTGTTTAAATATGACCGAACAAGTAAGAGGGGTGGCGGTATAGCAGTGTTTGTCAGGAGTACATTAAAAAGCTGTATTAAATCAGGTATTAGACTAAATAACGATAATGAAAGTGTTTGGGTAGAGGTTAACGAAGGTAGTGAGACCATAGTTATTGGAGTTATGTATAGACCGCCAAATATGAGTAGAAATGACGGAACGTCATTATGGGAGGAAATTAAAATGGCATCAAGGTTTAGCAATGTGTGCATTATGGGGGATTTTAATTTTCCGAATATAGATTGGCAGCATCAAATAGGAGACTCTGATTCTGAGGAGTTTATAGAGGTAGTACAAGATAGTTTTTTATTTCAATTCATAGATACGCCGACTAGAGGTAATAATATTCTCGATTTAGTTTTCAGTAACAATGAACATATGGTAAATAATGTAGAGATAGGGGACCACCTAGGAAATAGTGACCACAATTCTGTGTATTTTAATATACAATGGAAAGGTAATACCAGAGAGAATACAACATTAATACCTGACTTTAGAAAAGCCAATTATGGTGGGTTAAGAAGAGCCCTATCAGCGGACCCTATGGTCAAAAAATTAAGTCGATCCAGGTGTCCAAATGAGTGTACCCCTTCTCAGGCACCTGTCATCTTAAGTCAGGAAGAGACGTCAACCTTGGTAGATACATACGATAATTTTATCAAGTCAGTATTCAATGCACAAAATAAATACATCCCCAAAAGAAAATTTAGATCAAGACAGAACCAACCCAAATGGATGAATAATAAACTATTAGATCTTCTAGGACAAAAGAGAGGAATATATAGAAAAATTAGAAAAGGCGAAATTCACCTACTTGCTTACTATCAGAATCTATCAAGACAGGTAAAAAAGGATATTAGGAAAGAAAAAATAAATTATGAAATTAAGGTTGCCAATGACTCAAAAAATAATCCTAAAGCTTTTTACCAACTATATAAATCCAAGGTTAGAGATGTAATTGGTCCCCTTAAAACTTCGATAGGAGAAATGACAGAAAATTATTTAGAAATGTGCAGTACATTAAATAGTCAATTTCTTTCCGTTTTCACTAATGAAAATTTGGCACAGTTTCCAGAAGTCCGTAAGGTATATAGCGATAGTATAGAAAATAGGTTAAGTACAGTTACTATAAGTAGAAATGATGTGCTTAAGGAAATTGACAGACTGAAACCTCATAAATCGCCTGGTCCTGATGAGGTATATGCTAGAGTATTAAAAGAATGTAGGGATGAGTTAAGTTACCCATTAACATTTTTATTTAACAAGTCATTGACGACAGGTATAGTTCCAGAAGCTTGGAAGCTTGCAAACGTAGTTCCGATCTTCAAAATAGGTGACAAATCAATAGCATCCAATTACCGTCCCATTAGTCTTACATCAATCATAGGAAAGCTACTAGAGTCAATTATTGCTAGTAAAATTAGAAACCACTTAGATACATTTAATTTAATAAATTCTTCTCAGCATGGATTCACTCAGGGACGTTCTTGCCTTACTAATTTGCTTAGTTTTTTCTCAGAGGTATATGAAGCAGTAGATAATGACAAGTCATATGATATAATATATTTAGATTTCAGTAAAGCTTTCGACAGAGTCCCCCATGAGAGATTGATGAGAAAGGTTGAGGCGCATGGAATAGGTGGGGCGTTGTTGGGATGGATTAGGTCATGGCTAATTGGTAGGAAGCAGAGAGTCAGCATAAATGGTACGAAGTCAGAATGGGGAGCAGTCAAAAGTGGTGTCCCCCAGGGATCTGTATTAGGTCCTCTGTTGTTTGTTATATACATAAATGACCTTGATTTAGGTATAACTAGTAGGATAAGTAAATTTGCAGACGATACCAAAATGGGGAGAACAATTGATTCAGATAGAGATATAGAGTGCCTCCAAAGGGATCTAGATACCTTACACGAATGGTCAGTAAATTGGCAGATGAAGTTTAACATTGACAAATGCAAGGTATTAAAGATAGGGAAGATGCATACAAATTTTAAATATAAACTAGCTAATGTGGAATTAGAAAACTCGAATTGTGAGAAAGATCTAGGTGTGTTTGTTAGCAATGATTTGAAGCCTACACAACAGTGTATAAGCGTTCGAAACAAGGCAAACAAGATTCTCGGGTTCATCTCAAGGAGTGTGAGTAACAGAACTGCTGATGTTATCTTAAAACTTTACTTGTCATTAGTGAGACCCCATATGGATTATGCTGTTCAATTTTGGTGTCCTTATTACAGAATGGACATAGATTCATTGGAGAGAGTACAACGTAGAATGACAAAAATGATCCATAATATTAGAAATCTTCCGTATAAAGAAAGGTTGAAGAAATTAGGCTTACATTCGTTAGAGAGACGCAGAGTTAGAGGGGATATGATAGAGGTGTTCAAGTGGGTTAGTGGGATTAACAAAGGGGACATGACAAATGTACTAAAGCTCAGTGATAGCGAAAGAACTCGTACCAATGGTTTCAAATTAGATAAATTTCGTTTCAGAAAAGATATAGGCAAATATTGGTTTGGTAACAGAGTTGTAGATGGGTGGAATGGACTACCAAGTGCTATAGTGGGATTAAAAACGATAGGGAGCTTTAAGATAAAATTGGATAAGCATATGGACGAGAAGGGTTGGGTGTGAAGGGGGATCAGCAGGGTTGGGCCAATCAGCGCTCTGCAGACCCCCGTAATCCTGCGTTAATCTCTAACCGTTTTGGTAAGATGATCCTCAGGGTATTAGAGTGTTGAGCCTATAATTGGGCCTTGTAATTGGGGTTGTGTGGGACAGGGATCTGCCTTGCTTAGGCCAATCGGCTTTCTGCAGACTCCCATTTTCTTATGTTCTTATGTTCTTATGAAGAACGGCTGAAATTTGTAGAGCTACGACGCAAAGCCAAAAAGTTAATTAAGCAAAGTAAAAAGACCTTTGAGTTACATATTGCGAATCAAAGTAAAACAAACCCGAAAGAATTCTATAGTTATATCAGAAAGAAAAAAGTAGTTACTTCAACTGTTGGACCGTTAGTCGATGAAAATGGAGAATACACCAAAGACGAAGTACAAATGAGTAATGCCCTCAATACCTTCTTTGCATCAGTTTTTACAACAGAAGACCTCAGTGATATCCCTACACCATCGCCGATTCAGATTGATAATTCAGATGTTCTAAGCAATATCGCCGTTACAGAGAGAGAAGTATTGAATTGTTTAGATAAACTCAAGGTAAATAAAACGCCTGGACCTGATACAATCTCGCCTAGAGTTCTAAAGGAAGCGAAGGATGAGCTCTCCAAACCACTGACATTACTATTCAATAAATCCTTGCAGTCTGGAACTATGCCCGATCAGTGGAAGCTAGCCAACGTAACACCGATATTCAAAAAAGGCAGCAAATCCCTACCCAGTAACTATCGTCCAATTAGCTTAACCTCAGTTGTATGTAAAATGCTAGAAACGGTCATAGGAGACAGACTCGTAAATCACTTAGAGGAAAATAACATACTTAAAGATACTCAACACGGCTTTCGTAAAAAACGTTCCTGTTTAACAAACCTCTTAGACTTCTTCCACGATATCCTTAACCTCTACGATGAGAGTAAAGCTGTAGATATTATATACCTTGATTTTCAAAAGGCCTTTGACAAAGTTCCCCACAAACGTTTACTGCTAAAACTAAAAGCGCATGGAATACAAGACGGTGTGTTGAAATGGATAGAAAATTGGCTCAGCGACAGAAAGCAAAGAGTAGTCATAAACGGTAAGGCATCTAAATGGACCAATGTAAGTAGCGGGGTACCCCAGGGATCGGTACTAGGACCAATTATCTTTCTAATTTACATCAACGACATAGATGAGGGTCTCACCTGTACAATCTCAAAATTTGCTGACGATACAAAAATTGCAAATAGCGTACTCTCAAAAGAACAAGTTGACGATATGCAACACAATCTAGATAAATTGTCATGTTGGGCCCAAATTTGGCAAATGAGTTTCAATGCGGATAAATGTAAAGTACTACATATCGGATACCTAAATGAGAAAGCAAACTATTCGATGAATGGCACTCAGCTTAAGAATGTAAACAGAGAAACCGATCTGGGAGTAACAATATCGAGTAACCTAAAACCGAGTCAACAATGTTCAGAAGTTGTTAAGAAGGCAAACAAAATAATTGGCTTTATAGGCAGGTCATTTGAGCATAAATCCAAAGAAGTTATCCTAACCCTTTACAATTCCTTAGTCCGCCCTCTTCTGGAATACTGCGTTCAATCCTGGTGCCCTTATTACCAAAAAGATATAAACAAGCTAGAACGAGTTCAACGTAGAGTTACCAAAATGATACCTAGCCTAAAGAACAAACCATACGAAGAGCGTCTTAGAGAATTAAATCTATTTCCTTTAACCCAGCGCAGATTAAGAGGTGACTTAATTCAAGTGTTCAAAATCATCAAAGGCATCGACAATATGAACTCTAGTAAGTACTTCACTATCGACCAATCTAATTACACGCGGGGAAACGGTTGCAAAATTATTGGTAAATCTTTTAACTCACACGAATCTAAGAATTTCTTCTTCAATCGAGTTGTCAACTTGTGGAATGGGCTTCCCCGAAACGTTATAGACTGCATCACCGTTGATTCATTTAAACTCCGCCTAGACAAATATCTCGCATCAAACCCGCGACTAACTGCGTTTGTAAATGAATAACTTTATTTTATCCCCCCCTCAGTTACTAACCCATCTGTCCCCTACTAACTTCCTAATCCTGCCACGGACATTAGTTCCAGGGCAGTAATTCCCTTTCCAATGTTCCCTTACCCACTCTAAACCACTGTTTGGACACTTGATCCTCAGTGTTTTGGAGGACAAGCAACCTAGAAGGGTCGCTAGATCTGTTGTTGCTTGATTTCCTTTGTACATTACTGTTTCGGCCCCATTCAAACTACTGTTTTAAGACGTTTACCCCCATCTAGGTGTCAATATTTTCCTGGCGAGCGGTAGCGAGCTACCATATATATATATTTGTTTTGACAGCAAGCTAAATTTGTAAATTTTTGGATAGAAAAGTTTCTCCGGCGAAGCAGGATTTCTCCATACAATGCTGGGCCGCCAGGAAGAAATCGACACCTGGATGGAGATAAACGTCTTAAAACAGTTGGCTGAATGGGGCCGAATGGATACAAGCTAAGGAAAGAGAGAAAAGGAGAGAAAGAACAAAAAAAGCCGGTGACCCCCCTTAACGCTAACGCTCGCGTTACAAAAGACACAAGTAGCCTAGACATACCTCCGCCTTACAGTCGAAACCTGAGCATTTATGGTAACATAAATGGTAATCGTTTATGTATTATGTATAGATATATTATGAAGAGGTACACCGAAGAACAGTATGTATGCGTACTACACACATACACATACACACAAAAGAAAACATAAATACACATACACACACACATATACACACAAAACATTAATACACATACAAACACACACACACACACACACACACACACAATACACACTTGCAGCATTTCACACAAACACGCCAACAGAGAGAGAGAGAGAGAGTTATTGCATTACGTGACCATATTTACGAAAGAGTGAAGTATAATTACTAGCAGATTGAAGAGTACAGGAAGATTGATGGGTGTTTACGACGAATGAATGGCTGTTAGTTAACCCCTTCTGTACCGGCAACGTCCTTTAAAGGTTATTCTAGCACTATATAGACGATTTGGGTCAGCAATGATAAGGCTTCGAACTATCTCAAATAACCCTTTATACTACCACAGATCCTTCTTAACCCTCTCACGTTCTTGACGCGATTTTGAGCCTATTAGGGATACTTTAAAGCCTTTGTTACCATCAGGGGTATTTAGAAACCTTTAGTTTAGTTACTTCAACCTCTGCAGTTGTTATGAGTTAGCTGTGTTGAGCCTATTAGGGATACTTTAAAGCCTTTGATACCATCAGGGGTATTTAGAAACCTTTAGTTTAGTTACTTCAACCTCTGCAGTTGTCTTTGAGTTAGCTGTGTTGAGCCTATTAGGGATACTTTAAAGCCTTTGTTACCATCAGGGGTATTTAGAAACCTTTAGTTTAGTTACTTCAACCTCTGCAGTTGTTATGAGTTAGCTGTGGGCAGAAAACTAATTTTGGAGAGGTAATTATAAGAGTGAGAGAACTATTTCTTATTGCTAATCTGGCAACCTCTGCGTCATATGGCCGTGAGAGGGTTAAGGAGAGTGACCTGCTTTTTTTCTCTCCTTTTCTTTCTTTCCCTTTCTCTGGCTTGTATCTATTCGGCCCCATTCAGCCTACTGGTTTAAGACGTTTATTCCCATCCAGGTGTCGATTTTTTCCTGGCGAGCGAAGCGAGTCAGCATTATATGGAGAAATCCGTCTTCGCCGGAGAAATTTGTCTATCGAAAAATGTACAAATTTAGCCTGCTGTAAAAACATTTTAATAAATATGCTGGCTCGCTACCACTCGCCAGGAAAAAATCAACACCTGGATGGGGATAAACGTCTTAAAACAGTAGGCTGAATGGGGCCAAATGGATTATAAGCCAGCGGCAGAGAGAAAATGAGAGGAAAAAGCAGGTCACCCCCCTAAAGCTCTAGAAAATGGATTAAATATAGCGAGAATGAAATACAAAATACGTCACCGGTATAGAAGGGGTTAATAATAATAATGTGTTATAACCCCTTCTGTACCAGGGCAGGTCAGGTCAGGTCAGGCGAAGGTATTGAGGGATAAGCCTTTACAACGGCACCTCGTATCTACTTTTCGAAGAGTGTTGAGAGGGGAGAAAACCGGGGTGTTGGAGAGAGAGGGGAAGCTGTTGGAGTGGCTTTGCTATGTGTGTCATTAGTCTGTATACGTCGTCGAGGTGTCCCCCGACTAGGTGTGAGCAAGAATACCATTAAATAGACGTCGCTGGTACAGAAAGGGTTAAGGGGGAGGAAGACCGTTTTTCTGGACCCCCTTCTCCCTAATGTTTAGCCCACTAGTTTTGAGATTATAAGACGTTCGGCCCATTAGTTTTGCGATTTTAACACCTTTCGCCCCATTTCGTTGTCAATTTTAAGACCTTTCGTGCCATTTAGGTGTCGATTAGTTCCTGGCGAGCGAAAGCGAGCCTGCAATTTTAAGAGGAATCGGCCTTCGGCCGGGAAATTTTTCTACCGAGAAATGTACAAATTTACAATTGAAGGGGGTCTAGGGGGTGTTTTTCTAAGCTTGATGGAGGTCTAGGGAGGAAACTAAAAAAACATTATGAATAAATGAATCAATAGACCAAACAAACGGCCAGCCTCCCCTTAATGGGTTGATCATATACACACAGTAGTCCATCAATAATACAATTTACAAAGAAGTAACGCATACTGTACGATATGCAATACAATAGATATAAAGTGAAAAATAAATAGAAAGAAAACAGTATGAGAATTTATCTATTAAACTATAAAACAAAACGGAAATTTGTCTTATTTATTTATTTATCTATTTATTATTATTATTATTATTATTATTATTATTATTATTATTTTTTTTTTTTTTTTGCTCCCATGAAGAGGTGGTTTAATAGTAATATACAGTAAAAAGAATAAGTTAATATTGAGTACAAAATACATTATACAATACAGTTATCAATAATTGAAACCAAATTATATACATTGGTGAATAAAAACTAAATTGTATCTTAAATGACTGGATATTATACACAGAAGGCCATACAGAATAAATTACACGAGGGAACAATGCATACATTATACAGTATTTAAAAAGATGGGACAATGTAAGGGGAAAGAAAAACTACATGTTTTTGTTTTAAAGCTTTGAACAACAAACAAGAGGTATAATTGCCATAGTTGACAGAGACAATGGGAGAAACAGGGGGCAACCATAGCCAAGACAAATAATGCATACATAATATATAAGAAACAAATAGAATACATATTTTGAAAAACAAACCCTTTCTGTATACAAAATGTAAACATAAATAATAAAAATAAATAAATAATTAATTAGAATATAGTAAACTTCCATTGACCAGAATATAATGCAGAACAGTAATAGCACACACACACACACACACACACACACACACACACACACCACTAGAACATGTTTCTAAAAAGCAACCCCTCTTAAAAAAAAAAAAAAAATCTATCAACCAAAAAATAGTGCATACACAAGTAGGGGGAAACTACAATACACGTTTATAAAAAGTGGGCCCTTCTGGATTCAAAACACGCCATAAAAACGGCGCTACCTCATCAACTTCCTCCACTCGGGCTGGCCATTTTTCAGCGTAAGACAAACAACTTGAGAAGAACTATAAACAAGCTGTAACTTTGCTGCCGTGTTAGTGAGATGAGGACAGCTATAGTCTATTGGATGCAAGTAGGCGACAAAACATGACCTCTATCCTCTATAACTCAAAAAGGGCGGGAGCAAATGGGCTGTAAATTTCCACATCTTTTCCTTGACTGACTCTTCCCAAATGGTAGACATATTAGCTCGATTACTCGAGTCGTTTTTGAGTTACAGAGGTTAGAGGTTATGATTTCTCGCCTACTTACAGCGAATACACTATAGCCCCTCCCTTCTTCCCTTACCTCCTTCCTGATTATCTCTCTCTCTCTCTCTCTCTCTCTCTCTCTCTCTCTCTCTCTCTCTCTCTCTCTCTCTCTATACTATAACACAGTCTATGTTGCCATGTACTAGTTATGGATGAACACTATTAACTTCCCCACATCCATTAATTATTTTATATGGCCTGGGTGTCACAAAACATACGTCACAGTTTAAATGACCCACTCAAAAATGAAGCGGTGCATTCATTGATCTATAGCATTGCGGGCATTGTCATCTATCTATCTATCTATCTATCTATCTATCTATATACTCAGGCCAAATCCCCACTTTTCCTAAACAAAATAGGGGGGGGGGTGGGAGGAGGGGGGCGATTCAAGACAGAGCCAGAATAGGGACAACACAAAACACAACAGAAAACAATGAAAACACAAAACAAATTCACACACATTGATAACCTAGATGTGCGTTGTCATGCATTTGGCAATATCTGAATGTATATATATATATATATTTTGTTTTATTATTATTATTATTATTATATTTATAGTATTTATTATATTATATTTATATTATTACTATTTGTTATGCTTTTTTAATTTTTAGTTTCTCGCAAGACCTCCATCAACTTAAGAACAAACAAAACAAACAACAACAGCAACATACAAACACACCAGACTCACCTTCGATATAAATGTATTGTACATGTAATTTACCAGTTCCTCCTATATTACAGGCTCGTTATATTACAGGCTCGTTATATTACAGGCTCGTTATATTACAGGCTCGTTGTCGATTGACAGGAAAAAAACGACACCTAAATGGCGCGAAAGATCTTAAAATGTACATAGAAATAGGGCGAAAGGTCTTAAGATACCCAGACTAATGGGGAAACGTCTTAAGGGGAGATTTCCACTTGAGGGATTTTTTTCTTTACCCCTTTCTCCCTCATGTTTAGCCCCATTGCTTTTGAGATTTTAAGAGTTCGCCCAATTAGTTTGGCGATTTTAAGAACTTTCGCCCCATTTATGTCACTTTTTAAGACCTTTCGTGCCATTTAGGGTCGATTTTTTTCCTGGCGAGCGGTAGCGAGCCTGTAATTTAAGAGGAACCGGCCTTCGGCCGCGACATTTTTCTACCGAAAAATGTACAAATTTATCTTGAAAGGGGGTCAAAGGGGTGTAATAACAAAGTTGATGGAAGTCTAGGAAACGCACTAAAAACCTCCCCTTAAGTTCTCAAAACTAATAGGGCTGAACATGAGGGAGAAAGGGGTCCAGAACCCCACTCCCCCCTCCCCTTAGACGTATCTCCGAAATGCATATACAGTATATTTGATAAACGATTATCAGCGATATTCAATTCCGTGCGATAAAGACTTGTAACGTATAAAAACTATCAGATTCCTTATGCATGTGTAATAGCCCATAACTCGTATCATTAACCCCTTTAGCACGATGGCGTAATATGCGTAGTCTTCTGGTTATCATAAACGATTTTCTCAATAAACCCTCTGAATAACATAGGACCTTCTTAAACTGCCAAAAAATCATCTTGGGTTGACCATAATCAAAGGTACAAAAGGCGTTATCGTAGCGAAGGGGTTAATTTGGTCCAGGTGGAGCTTTACTCTTTAGCATATACTACAGTCCGTTCATTCTATGTTGGGCAGAAATCGTAACCTCTATAACCTCTGTAACTCAAAAAAAAGGGCTAGAGCAAATGAGCTGTTAATTTCCACACCTATTCCCTAGGCAAGTCTTCCTAATTTGGTAGACCTATTAGCTCGATTACTGTAGTCCTTTTTGAGTCATGAGAGGTTATAGGTTACGATGTCTGCCCAACCTAGAATGAACCGACTCTATTTATCATCAACGTATTAGGCCAACAGTTCATTTAACCTGAGCATATAATATACCACCATTTAAGGGAGCCCACCTCACTTTTGTTTTCTTTCTCTCTCTCTCTCTCTTTGGCTTGTATTCATTCGGCCCCATTCAGCCTACTGTTTTCAGACGTTTACCCCCATCCAGGTTTCAATATTGTTTTGGCCAGCGGTAGCGAGCCAGCATAATTATAGCCTATATATTTTTGTTTTGACAGCAAGCTAAACTTGTAAATTTTTCGATAGCAAAATGTCTCCGGCGAAGCCGGATTTCTCCATACAATGCTGGCTCGCTATCGCTCGCCAGGAAGGTATCGACACCTGGATGGGGATAAACGTCTTAAAACAGGTGGCTGAATGGGGCCGAATGGATACAAGCCAGGAAAAGAGAGACAATGCGAGAAAGATAAAAAAAAAAAAACAGGTGACCCCCCCTTAAACCTTACCTCTCAAACTCTGATAAGCATTTTTACGGGTTTCTGGCTATTATTAGACGATTTTATTCAGATTAGGAAGGGTATAGGGAAGTCAGAGGGTTAAATGAGACAGTCTTTACCCATGCAGTTCCCACAGATCCCTAGTAAGCTGTCTAACATCGTCTAAAGATATGCCAGAATAAACCCTCAAAATGTGTCATATCCTCAAGGGGTTAATCTATCTATCTATCTATTGCCTGACGCCGTGATCCCCGAAAGGGTGGCCACGAACGAACCGCCCCCATGCACCTCTGTCCCCAGTCAGTCGACGCCTCTCCTCCCAACCAGCACCGCCTTCATCCATATACTTCCTCACTCCATCCTTCCACCTCTCTTTCGGTCTACCTCTCCCTCTCTGTCCTTCCACCTCCCTCTCGTACACCTTCTTAGTCATTCTCTCGCTTCCCATACGTTCCATACGGGTTAATCTGCACACAATAATCTAAATATAGGTAAAATATAATGAAGAATATGTCGCCGGTACAGAAAAGCTTAATTTCGACTGAGCATATATATAGTAATATTTATTACGGAACACCCCGTTCTCAACATTAATCCTACATTACAAACCCCAATGTACTTGCATAAATTAATGAAAGCATATGATCCTCCCGGGATTCGAATTCGGGACACCACACCCAGAACATAAGCACCTAGACCATTACACCACCAACACAGTTACCAAAAATTACACCATACATTTAATATATATATACCGGTATATATTTCCCACCCAAATTTCCGTTTTCCACTTCATCCACGTCCATGCAATTTCCTTCTTGCCCGCTCGTCCCCTCGCTCCCCGTCCGTCAATTTATTCTATCGCCTGTACTCCACACTTTTACACAAACCGATGCACTGTACCCTTCCCTACATCCTTCCCATACACCCCTAAATCCTTCCCTACACCATGCCCTACACCCCTACACCCTCTCGTCTCGCACCCCACCGAGTATTCATATTAAGGGGAGATTTCCACTAGAGGGATTTTTTTCTCGACCCCTTTCTCCCTCGTATTTAGCCTCATTGCTTTTGACATTTTAAGTCATTCGCCCCATTAATTTGGCGATTTTAAAAACTTTCGCCCCATTTGTGTCAATTTTAAGACCTTTCGTGTCATTTAGGTGTCGATATTTTCCTGGCGAGCGATAGCGAGCCTGTAATTGAAGAGGGAGTGGCCTTCGGCCAAGAAATTTTTCTACCAAAAATGTACAAATTTATCTTGATAGGGTGTCTAGGGGGTATAATTCTAAGCTTAATGGAAATCTAGGGAACAAACTAAACACCTTCCCTTAAACTCCTGTCACGGGTATCAATCAGTCCAACTCAAACAATTTTCTATCTCACTTCTCAAATGAATTTCTAATATTATTATCTGCCACTGGTATTGCAACTGGCCTGATAATATGAAGTAGTATTACCCACAGTATTGATAGGGGAGGTGTAGTGGATTGGTCTTGCCACTGGAATGGTAATCCACACAGCAGTTTCATGTATTGCCATTAAGGGAGGTTTTTAGTTTGGTATCTAGATATCCATCAAGCTTAAGATTACACCCCCTTGAGCCCCTTTCAAGATAAATTTGTACATTTTTCGGTAGAAAAATGTCCCGGCTGAAAGCCGGTTCCTCTTAAATTACAGGCTCGCTATCGCTCGCCAGGGTAAAATCGACACCTAAATTGCACGAAAGGTCTTAAAATTGACAGAAATGGGTTGAAAGTTCTTAAAATCATCAAAATAATAGGGCGAACGTCTTAAAATTAGGAAATCAATGGGGCTAAACATGAGGGAGAAAGGTGTCAATAAAAAACTCCCTCAAGTGGAAATCTCCCCTTAAGGCGGAAGGGTTTACTTTTGGGTAGATGCTTGTCATTGATATATAATCTATTTTACACAAATAGACATCTTCCGCTCAATGTTTCATTTTCCTAGCGAGTACAAGAAATGAAGAAAAAAAACACGTGTATTTGTGATGACTCTCTTTCTCTCTCTCTCTCTCTCTCTCTATGTCCGTCACTTACTCTCTCACGTATATCATTTCTCTCTCTCTCTCTCTCTCTCTCTCTCTCTCTCTCTCTCTCTCTCTCTCTCTCGGGAATCTGAATCTGTATGGCTGTGTGTTTTGGGTGCTGGGGCAATGCCTTCTCTATACATAATTATGTATAGAGAAGGCATTGGCTGGGGTCTGGTGACTGGGTCACGACGGGTAGGGTCCCTCTAGGATGTTTAAGAAGGGACATACACACACACACACCTCCCCTCTCACACTTTCCTCCTCCCTGGAGTACCTTACCTCCTCCTCCTCCTCCCCCCCCCCCCCTCCTCTCCCACCCATTCCTCTACCTCCTACAACCCCCCTCCCTCTCTCCCATAACCACACACCCTACTAAATATTATATTACTATTGGCATGTAAACTTCTCCACTGGTCATATTCCGCTAACTATCCCCTCAATAACCATTATTGTAATAAGAATTTGAACCATGTAACTCATCTTTGTAAACTATTTGTATTACTATAATTCCATTATAACTTCGGTAGTTGGTAATATTAGTCACATTATGTATGTGACTTGTATTCAGCTAACTATGACCTCAATAACAATAACCGTTGATGTAATGAAGAATGTGAAGTGTCCCTCATATGATTGTAATATATTTGTGGTACTATTATTGCATAATAATTAATGTAGTTCGAAATATTAGTCACATCTTGTATGTAATAATAATTGTATTCAGCTACCTATGATCTCAATAACCATTGATGTAAGAAAACATGAATAGCCTCCTCATATGATTGCACTAGTTTTGTAGTGCTATTATTTACCTGTCAATTAATAATTCAGTCACTTTTTTTTTTTTTTTTTTTTTTTTTCATGAGCACGTATATACAGCATATGTGGCAATCAAATGAGGAAACTATAATAACACCAGACGACGATACTGTTGTTACAGTAGAATAATGGCTCTTTGAGCAGTATGTATTGCCTTACCAGTGGTTGTCCCCTTATTATTATTATTATTTTATTATTATTATTGAAATACCACAGGAACGAAAATTCCTGGGAGCGAAACTTCCACCCCCAACGAGATCCCTCTCTTTCTACCACCTCCCTCCACATGTTACACGTCTCGTTAATCACAGTCTTCTAATATACAAATCACATTTCCTTACCCTCTGACATTCTTGAAATACCCACTAAGTATATTCAATTAGATACCAACCATGCAGACTATAATACGTTCGTTGTGTATGGGTACGAGGCGATCTCAAGACACCTTAGCTCCCAGTGCACAATGAACCGGATCATGATTATGTCCGCCTGTATTAAATTATGTATTATGTTGATTTATACATTGCCTATTTTTGTAATAATTGTATTCAGCTAACTATGATCTCAATAATCATTGATGTAATGAAAATATGAATAGTCTCCTCATACGATTGCAATAGTTCTGTAGTGCTATTATTTACAACCTGTCAATTAATAATTCAGTCACTACAAGCTTGCTTGCTTTTTTTTTTTTTTTTTTTTTTTTTTTTTTTTTTTATACAGACCATGTGACAATTAAATGAGGAGGAACTATAATAACACATCTGAATAATGCCAACCTGACTTATAAACACAAATATGAATGTAACCAGACGACGATGCTGTTGTTTCAGTGGAATAATGGCTCTTTGAGCAGTAGGTATCGCCTTACTAGTGGTTGTCCCCTCACAGGATGGGGGGCGCTGCTCAATAAACTCGCCCCTCGGGGCAAAATCAAAAATCAAATCTCTCTCCTTCTTTCTCTCTCTCTCTCTCTCTCATCTCATTTCTTTTACTAGTACATACACTATCACATTACTATTCACAATTCTCTCCCATATAATCCGCAAGGAGAGAGGAGAGAGAGAGAGAGAGAGAGAGAGAGAGAGAGAGAGAGGAGAGAGAGAGAGAGAGAGCACGAGCGCTGTGGGATCTGGGAGTCTTATAATAACCTGGAGTCCTCTAAAGCTTCACTGTTTTTTTTTTTTTGTTTTTTTTTTTTTTTTGAGACAATGAACGGAGGAAGGAAAACACAGATAAAACAAAAACGTCCATGTGCCTAAAGGCATCCTCCATGGGTGTTGATATAATATCTTACATCAATGGGATACTATAGGGATATTTATTATTTTTATTTTGTTTTATTCTTCAATTTCCTCGTTAAACTTCCATCAAACTAAAACAAAAACAAACTCTACTCCCTTTCAAGATAAATTTATAAATGTTCGGTAGAAAAATGTCCTGGCCGAAGGCCGATCCCTCTTAAAATCACAGGCTAGCTATCGCTCGCCAGAAAAAAAATCGGCACGAAGGGTCTTAGTATTGACAAAGAAATGTGGCGAAACTTCTCAAAATCACCAACTAATGGACATAACGTCTTAAAATGTCAAAACTAATGAGGCTAAACATGAGGGAGAAGGGGGTCCAGAACAAATTATTACCTGGCCCTTAACTTCTCATATGCTTCCTGTTTCTGTAAAAAAAAAAAAAAAAAAAAAAAAAAAAAAAAAAAAAATAATAATAATAAACATTTGAGAGATGGATAATGATTCCTTTATAATTAGATCTATTTGCATACACATCCAAACTGCAAGCTGCAATTGACCACTGCGAGTTTCAAGTTATAAGGAAGTTGGAGTTGTAGAGATCGCTATTAAACCCGAAATGCAATAAAAATGTAAGTTTCTGGTTGCTAGATGTATGATGCATTTTGTTTTATGTATTTATTGATGTACTTAAAACCGTATTGTAGTTGTTAATTGTGGTAAATATCGATGTCTACAGCTCCAACTTCTTTATAGCCTGAAACTGCAAGTGGTCAATTAGATGAACGTTAATTTGATACTTGTTGTTTTTATCATGACTCCTGACTCCATGACTCCGTGACGTAATACATATTGTAATAATATATATTTACTCCGTCAATCAGATGATATCATAATATACTTTATTGCAGATTCTTCCAAACGATTAAGGGGAGGTTTTTATTTTGTTCCTACTCCTCCAGCAATCTTAAAATGTCACTCCCTTGACCCCCTTTCAAGATAAATTTGTATATTTTTTCGTAGAAAAATGTCCCGGCCGAAGGCCGGTTACTCTTAAATTACAGGCTCGCTTTCGCTCGCCAGGATAAAATCGACACCTAAATGGCACGAAAGGTCTTAAAATTGACAGCATGGGGCGGAAATTCTTAAAATCACCAAACTAATTGGGCAAACGTCTTAAAATCTCAAAAGCAATGGGGCTAGACATGAGGGAGAAAGGGGTCAAGAAAAAAGTCCCTCAAGTGGAATCTCCCTTTAAGCTCGTCTTAAGATGGACCTGCCAGAACTCGATAGACATTGCAACTAATTAACCATTTATTTCCTAGATATTCATCCAAAGTTGATTAACCCCTTCTGTACCGGCGACGGGTTTTTAACGTTATTGTGGCTACTATTAAACTATTGTATTCAGTTTATAAAGGGCCTCCAGCAATTACTAGGCTTCGATCTATCTCACTTACCCTTTTTACTATCATAGATTCGTTTTAAGCTGCAAAAAGTCGTCTAATATAGCTAGAATATATTGGCTGCATCATTAAATATAGCTAGAATATATTGGCTGCATCATTAAATAAAGCTAGAATATATTGGCTGCATCATTAAATATAGCTAGAATATATTTGGCTGCATCATTAAACTAGTATCAACATCGTCGTTTAATTGAGGGGGTTACTATACTACTTCGCCCTGAGGAACACCTGACTGGTTCTAAAAATCCGAACATTCCTTCAGCATACCTGGACTAAGATTGAGTACTTCCTGTCAGCCAGGTATCAGTTTATCCTGCACAAAAATATATACATGCACTTATTCCTTCCCCTTCCTACCCTCCCTTCCCCCATCCTTCCTCTACTCCCCTACCCCTCCCTCTCTCCTCTTATCATTCTTTCCCCCCTATTTCCCCTACCCTCCTCTCTTTCCCCTTCTCTATCCTTCTTCTTTCCCCCCACATCTCCTCTACCTCCCTCTCTCTCCCCCATATCTCCTCTACCCCCACATCTCCTCTACTTCCCTACCCCCATCTCTCTCCCCTTCTATATCCTTCCTCCATTCCCCCACATCTCTTCTACCCTCCCCCTACCCTCGTAGCTCTGGCGTGGACGTCACTTAAGGGGGAGGTGATTGTGTGTGTGTGTTTTTTATTTTGTTTTTATTTTATTTTTTTTGGGGGGGGGATTTTAAGATGTCGGTCCAATAGTTTGACGATTTTAACACCTTTCGCCCCATTTCGTTGTCATTTAACAAATAACCATTACCCCCTTAACAGTGACTTACGCACCCTCGCCAGGAAAGTGTTAATCAGCCACTTAATTGTGTGTCATCACGTACCCTCACACACTCCTTCCTCCTCTCATCTTCCCCTCCTCTATTGTCTTCCCCTCCTCCTCTCCCCCCCCCTTCCCTCCTCTTCCCCTTCTCTCTCTCGTCTTGCCCTCACCCGACCCGTAATAACCTCACGAAACAAACCCCTTCCCTCTGTAATCCCTCGCTCGCTCCCTTTTCTTATATTGCCTTCCCTCCTCTCCATTTATAGCTCTTTACATTACCCCACCTCACCCCACTCCCATAAGACCTACCCTCAGACACTATTTCCCCTCCCCCAATCTTATAAAAATATCCCCTAGGTCCCCCCCCCCCCCCTTGTGACGCATGTCGAGTATGAGCATGCTGTACAGAACGCCCAGTCAGGCCCCACCCTCGCTAGGATCGTCAGGGCAGGAACTTTGGCTGTAGTCTGTGTAGAGTTTCCTAACTCAGTTTATGTGAACCGTTGTACTATAAGTATTATCATTATGTATTTTGTTTTCTTCTAAGTCAACGAGTTCTATTTTATATCATTAGTTATAAGTATTGTGTGTGGGACTTATATACAATGATGAGAGAGAGAGTTATGTAACGACAGCCAGTGAGCGCGCCACGAGGTGTGTAGGCCTAACTCCCTCCTCCCTTCCTCCCTTCCTCCCTTTCAGCGCGTGGGAAGTTCTTTGTCGATCCCAGATTGAGAGAGTATATGACGTCATGATTGCCAGTGGGCGGTCCTTAGTGTTGGCGATATGCTCGCTACAGGGCCGAGTATAAAAAGAGAGGTCCTCGCCACAATTCTTCAGAACTCATCAGGCAAAGCGACCTCTCATATCCCTTGCAACTATCGATATTCTTCCGACTGATGTGAACTTTCTCTACTCTCTGAACAGCCTATTTTCTTCTCTTCTCGTCCCTTTTTAACCAATGACCCCTTTGGTGCAGATTTAGTCAGCCAAAGTATTATCGCTTGAGTTCTCACGAGATAAGTGCCTGTTAGATAGCCTATTTTTAGAAGGGTTAACTAGAATAGGATTGATTGATGTTTGTTGCACTCGTATATGTATTTCCCTGTGTACTATTGTTCATGTTCCTGTTTTCTGCTGGTTTAGGTAATGCTAGACTGGGATAGGGTTCCTCGAGTTGTGATTTCCTATGAGTGCTAGGTTGGTTGAACCAGCACAATTGCAACGGAGACGTGGGAAGCCTAGGGGGTCTTTTTGATTGTGTACCGTGGGAGTTTAGCACTGTGTTGCGAGTGAGGGCTTTTGCCTGTGCCACCCAACACTGTGCTATCTCATTTGCTTGACTTTGAGAGGATCGCCAGGAGAGAACCAGATACTAGTGATCTGGATCTCTCAAGAGAGCATCCCGTCAATTACCGTAATTTGGCCGCACAGTCTTAAGGACCTCGCTAGGCTACGAGCCGCTTGCTCAGCCATTGTCTCTTAACCTTAGATATCCCAGCTAGACTTTGCTCGACCAGCAGATACAGCATAGTATTGAAGCTTCTCCTTATGTATGTTATTGTTTAAGCACTATTGATTTCATGTGTGGCACGCTTAGCTACTTCAGAGATTAGTGGCCCACGAGCACAATCTTAGTAGGCTATTGCCAGTGCATTGTCGGAGTACTTCTTCTTAATGTTTGCCATATCCTATTGCTTATTCTTATAATTCTTCTTATGTCAATTTAAAGCCTTTAATTACCAGTGAGTTATTCATTAAATTGCTGTTCAAAATCCGATACTTACTTCTTATGAGTATTCGAGAAGCATCTAACTTATCAGAAGATTCCTTGCTTGATGCTCGAGGACTATTGTTTAACGTAACGTAATAGTGCCGATCCGAAGTAGAGGGTGGAGGACTTCTTAAGTTCTTAGTTCAAGGGTGGATTACTTCGGCTTCGGCCAACACTATTCTTTAGTGTTGTAGTACTTTCTTCTTTGTTTGATTGTTGACCAGACTAGATAACTCCCGTCTTGTTATTAGTCTGTTGTGTGAAACGCTAGTACCGAGTTCTTGTATACCCCGTTATAGCAGATAGAACTCTGGAGGGTAGTGGCGTTTTTTGTTCGGCTGGCAGTACTCTGGGGTTGGGATCGTGTGTTTCCGTTGTGGCAGCGAGCCATACTCGAGTCCTGTGTAAGAGCCCTAGTGTACCCGAGTGCCCGGTCGTAACAAATGGCGACCTTGCTTAGGATTTTGTGAACAGTATAATTTTTTGCAGAGTTGTACAACATTTGTTTGTTGGTACTTTAGCGTACATATTGAAGAATATTTTTTTTTGTAAGGCAATTAGGAGAGCATTTAAGAGACTCCAGTTAATTTAGTAATTAGTGCTTGCATAAGGGAGTTTAACACTTTTGTCTCGAGAATTTTTTGGTGAACTTCAGTATGTCGGGCCCTAGTACTGACGAGGAGCGAGAGATGCTAAGTGAGGAGGTGCCGTTAGTAACTAGTGAGGAGGATGCTAGACTTTTTGTGAGTAAGCAGTACCATGTGACGGAGGAGAGGCTGACTGGGGTGAATGTTTATGGCTTGCACCTGATAGCCAAGGTTTTGGGTCTATCCAATGTAGGAGGGATGTCCAAGGGGGAGCTGATTTCCTGGGTGTTGCGTGGGCGACATGGGGTTTCGGAGGAGAGGGCGTTTGGGGGGGTTCCTCCCCAGATCCCCTCTCACTCGACTCCCACAGTGCCGTCCACTCAGTTGCCGGAGGTTAGCACTCTCCCACAGAGGGATGAGCATTGGAAGATTGGAGTGCCCTCGGGCGGTGCGTATGGTGGTTCCCCAGTTCTTGCCCCCCCTCCTTCAGTAGTGGGAGCTCCCTCTTCCTGCCTGTCTCCAGATATGATATTTAGACTTGAGCTTGCTAAAATTGAGTCTAGGAAGTATGAGATTGAGGCTGAGTCTAGGAAGCAGGAGATGGAGAATGAGGCTAGGAAGCAGGAGATGGAGAATGAGTCTAGGAAGCAGGAGAATGAGACTAGGAGGCATGAGATTGAGGTCAGGAGGCACGAGGCTGAGCTTAGATACGACTCCGAGAAATATTGTGCTCAGATAGACTTAGATAAGACTCGTGCAGAGTCGACAGGGATTCGGATGGGCCGTGAGGGCCAAGTAAGAGAACAGTCCTTGTCCCACTTAGTCAAATTGGTGCCGGCATTTAGTGAAACTGAAGTCACAGAATTTTTTAATCGTTTTGAGAAGAAGTGTAGGGAGCATAATTGGCCTGAAGAGAAGTGGGCAGCTCTAGTCTCCTCAAGACTTACGGGTAAGGGTCTGAAGGCTTATGATGCACTGCCTTTAGAGTCTTGCATTGACTACCCAGTATTGAAGAGAGCTGTCCTACGGGCATACGAGTTGCAACCAGAAACATATCGATTGAAGTTTCGGGGTGTTACGAAGACTAGGGAGGCGACCTTTCTTGAACATGCCCGGGACTTAAAAGATGCACTTGCTAACTGGACACGTTCTGAGAAAGCTGAGACGGCCGAACAGTTGACTGAGCTGTTTCTGCTCGAGCAGTTTTATAAGTGTACTGGTGCAGATATGACTTTAACTATTAAAGAAAAGAACCCTAAAACTCTACAGGAGGCAGCTGAGATGGCTGACCTCCGGCTATCATTAATTCGTGGGTGCGGGTCTGCCCAGCGTAGTGAGGCAGGTAACAAGGGGCGTGACACCCCACCCCCCCGAGTTAGTGATATACATTATGCAAACAAGTACAAGAGCTATGATACCAAGACTGACCACAAGACTAACACCGTCCCATTTAAGAAGGGGCCGGGCCCTTCCCAGTACCAAGGGAAGCCCAGAGGGGAGTTGGAGTGTTATCTTTGTCATGAAAAGGGGCACTTTGCAAGAGTCTGTCCTAGCAAACCACCTACAGCAGCTGTGTCTTTGGCCTGCAACATTGGTGTGTCTCCGAAGTCTTCTGAGTTTGCCCGGGGCAGTTCGTCAGAGGCTGAGGCACAGCCAATGCAGAAACACCTGAGAGGCTCGAACCCTGCTCAGGATGTTTTTTGTGACCATAGAGGACGGGGTTGCGTGATGTGGGCGGGGCGCAAGCATGGAGTAGAGGTCTTGCGTGATACAGGTGCTTCCCAGACTCTGATGAACAATTTGACTGGCTACCCTATAAATGCGGCTCGGGTGGTAGTGGTGCAGGGTATTAATGCAACTCGGTCATACCCGCTGGTGCGGTTGGAGTTGGAGGTGGATGGTGTGGCACGTGAATTGGATGTTGGGATTGTGGAGAAACTGCCAGTGGAGGGCGTCGACCTTCTTCTCGGCAACGACTTTGCAATGCCCGCTTCTGAGGTTCTACCCTTAGTCGTTGCCGAGAGGCCGGCCGACGTGAGTGGGGGAGAACAAGAGTGGGTCGAGCGGTGCCAGACACAACCCATGGCGTGTGTTGTCACCCGAGCTCGGGCAGATAAAGTGTCACAGCCTAGTCCTCCGTCTTCAGACCAGCAGAGGAACGATCAACAGGAGGAGGCTAAAGCTGGAGTTGGTTTTAAGAGTTTTGACTCGGCGGCTCTCCTGGGTGATTTAGTATTGGCACCTATGTTGGAGTCTGGAGAGGCCCCAGGACCTGTCACAGTTAGTGAGGAGGTAGGGCCGGAAGAGACTCCGGGGCAGCAACGTTGCACACGGAGAGAAAAAAGGGTTGCTCAGTTTGATATTGGGGAAGGACTTGGGTTGCTTCGGAAGCATCTAGACAGGTTGGTTCCCTCAGATATTTGTAAACTGCAGTTGGAGGATCCGGAAGTTCAGAAGTGTGGTAATGGTGCTGTCGAGATTAAACACGAGGACGGGGAAGCATGTCATGTGAACCTGTTGGAGGAGTTTGTGAGGCAACCACCTGAGCAGCCTACTGTCCCTGCGTTGGTCTGCCGCGGCCAAGGTGGAGAAGGAGAGGGGGGCAGTAGGGCACAGGTGGAGGAGAGTAGGGATTGTCATGTCTCGGCGAAGCAGTGGGCGGGGGACACGAGTCTGGTGGCTGTGGAAGTGCTAGAGCACCTGCCTGAGCAGCAGTGTGCAGCACTCCAGCACCAGCTCGGTTCATACCCCACTGGTCGTGCCGAGCCCCTGAGTCTCACAACTCGGGCGGTGCGAGATGTTCCGCAGGCAGGTCATGTGACTGTTAAAAGACCGTTAGCCTCGTTGTTTCGGTGGTTTAAGGTGGGCGACGAGGCCTTGGCATGGTTGCCAGGTCAGGGTCGACCCATGGCTGCCAAGGGTGGTGGTCAAAAGGAGGACATTGAGCAGATTGGTAGGGTCGGCTGTGGTATCGCAGTGCCCGGTCGTCACATAGCCTCCCAATGCTGCTCTAGTCTAATGCAACAGCCCTACCACAGACCGACTGTATCTGGCCATGTCGCTAAAAGCGGTGATGCTGCGCAGGCAGATGTCGTCACAAGGAATGTGGGGGTGCGCATGTACGGTATCGGCGGGGAAGCCTTAGCTATAATGAACTGTGGGAGTGACTGCACGGGTGGTACTGATTGTCCCTCTCATGACCTGGCTGTTCTAGGGACGAAGGTGGAGAAGGAGGGAGACTACAGGTTAGAAGCTGCGGTCTCGGCTGGGTTGTGGGAGGGCACAAGGCATGTTGTTCGTGGAGACAGTGCAAGACAGTTGTTTATTAGGCTATGGCAGTACTTTCGCATGTTTGTTGCTTCTCCAGGCCTGAGGTACGGGGTAGAATCCGACATGCAGGCTGGAGAGAGTGCAAGGCTCAGTTTAATTCCCTGCCGTATAAATCCTGCTCGACAGCCTATGGTGCAAGCAGAGCTGGATTACGTGTGGACGAAGGATCTGAGGGATAAGGAATGTCGTGAGTGGTCGTTGCGTGTAACTTTGTCCGAGCGCGCTAAAGAGGTATGTGGTTTTGTTGTGGACGGGAGTACCTACCAGTGCAATGTTATGCCCTACGGACTTAAGAATGCACCAGCAACGTGTCAGAGCCTGATGAATGAAAGTGAAAAGGACAATGATGCGCTGGGGCATTTCGAGATCTATGTTCCAGCCTATGGTCCGGTCGGTGTAGTTTACCCAGATCATTACCCTCTCAAGATCTTGGACCCGTTTCACAATCGGAATATGAGGCTGACCAGGTGGTCACTAAGGTTATTGGTATATAACCTGGACATAAGCCATATTGCCGGTTGTGACAACGAGGTTGCATGTGGTCGTTCAGGGGTATATGATCCTGGGTAAATTGACACACGGGTAGCCTCCTGCTTTGGTTTGAGTAGTATTTTGCGCTTGGTGCTTGTTGGCTCGCGGTTGTAGCCCAGCGTATTGGGTCGTAAAGCAGGATTGTTGAGCGTTTGGTATAGAAGAAAATAGGCTGCCCTTATAGTGCAGCCGAAAAAAACATATTAAAATATAAAAATCATATAAAAACTCTTTCTTTTTGATGAAGATAATTGTATAAGTTTGTCATAGCCTATAAGGTTTGAGTAGTCCACGAACTATCAAACGGCTGAGCTGCTGTAAGCTCGCTCTGGGAGCATGATATTGTGTCTTTTACTATTGTTGGGAGGAGTTATGAAATGTGAATTTTTTTTTTATAAGATGTGTTTTAGTGATAAACTCAGCGTTGTTTTAGTGCCATGCGGTCGCTGGGTGTGAGGGGTTTGATGGGGTTCTGTATATCAGATTTTAGCTCAGGGTTGAGCAAGTAAAATCTTGGGGGAGGTGTGACGCATGTCGAGTATGAGCATGCTGTACAGAACGCCCAGTCAGGCCCCACCCTCGCTAGGATCGTCAGGGCAGGAACTTTGGCTGTAGTCTGTGTAGAGTTTCCTAACTCAGTTTATGTGAACCGTTGTACTATAAGTATTATCATTATGTATTTTGTTTTCTTCTAAGTCAACGAGTTCTATTTTATATCATTAGTTATAAGTATTGTGTGTGGGACTTATATACAATGATGAGAGAGAGAGTTATGTAACGACAGCCAGTGAGCGCGCCACGAGGTGTGTAGGCCTAACTCCCTCCTCCCTTCCTCCCTTCCTCCCTTTCAGCGCGTGGGAAGTTCTTTGTCGATCCCAGATTGAGAGAGTATATGACGTCATGATTGCCAGTGGGCGGTCCTTAGTGTTGGCGATATGCTCGCTACAGGGCCGAGTATAAAAAGAGAGGTCCTCGCCACAATTCTTCAGAACTCATCAGGCAAAGCGACCTCTCATATCCCTTGCAACTATCGATATTCTTCCGACTGATGTGAACTTTCTCTACTCTCTGAACAGCCTATTTTCTTCTCTTCTCGTCCCTTTTTAACCAATGACCCCTTTGGTGCAGATTTAGTCAGCCAAAGTATTATCGCTTGAGTTCTCACGAGATAAGTGCCTGTTAGATAGCCTATTTTTGGAAGGGTTAACTAGAATAGGATTGATTGATGTTTGTTGCACTCGTATATGTATTTCCCTGTGTACTATTGTTCATGTTCCTGTTTTCTGCTGGTTTAGGTAATGCTAGACTGGGATAGGGTTCCTCGAGTTGTGATTTCCTATGAGTGCTAGGTTGGTTGAACCAGCACAATTGCAACGGAGACGTGGGAAGCCTAGGGGGTCTTTTTGATTGTGTACCGTGGGAGTTTAGCACTGTGTTGCGAGTGAGGGCTTTTGCCTGTGCCACCCAACACTGTGCTATCTCATTTGCTTGACTTTGAGAGGATCGCCAGGAGAGAACCAGATACTAGTGATCTGGATCTCTCAAGAGAGCATCCCGTCAATTACCGTAATTTGGCCGCACAGTCTTAAGGACCTCGCTAGGCTACGAGCCGCTTGCTCAGCCATTGTCTCTTAACCTTAGATATCCCAGCTAGACTTTGCTCGACCAGCAGATACAGCATAGTATTGAAGCTTCTCCTTATGTATGTTATTGTTTAAGCACTATTGATTTCATGTGTGGCACGCTTAGCTACTTCAGAGATTAGTGGCCCACGAGCACAATCTTAGTAGGCTATTGCCAGTGCATTGTCGGAGTACTTCTTCTTAATGTTTGCCATATCCTATTGCTTATTCTTATAATTCTTCTTATGTCAATTTAAAGCCTTTAATTACCAGTGAGTTATTCATTAAATTGCTGTTCAAAATCCGATACTTACTTCTTATGAGTATTCGAGAAGCATCTAACTTATCAGAAGATTCCTTGCTTGATGCTCGAGGACTATTGTTTAACGTAACGTAATAGTGCCGATCCGAAGTAGAGGGTGGAGGACTTCTTAAGTTCTTAGTTCAAGGGTGGATTACTTCGGCTTCGGCCAACACTATTCTTTAGTGTTGTAGTACTTTCTTCTTTGTTTGATTGTTGACCAGACTAGATAACTCCCGTCTTGTTATTAGTCTGTTGTGTGAAACGCTAGTACCGAGTTCTTGTATACCCCGTTATAGCAGATAGAACTCTGGAGGGTAGTGGCGTTTTTTGTTCGGCTGGCAGTACTCTGGGGTTGGGATCGTGTGTTTCCGTTGTGGCAGCGAGCCATACTCGAGTCCTGTGTAAGAGCCCTAGTGTACCCGAGTGCCCGGTCGTAACACCCTTCAAGATCAATTTGTAAATGTTTCGGTATAAACATGTCCTGGCCGAAGGCCGGTACCTCTTAAATTACCTCGACACCTAAATTACACAAAGTCTTAATACTGACAAATAAATGGGGCGAAAGATCTTTAAATCGACAAATTAATGGGCCGAACGTTATAAAATCTGAAAAAAATTAGGCTTTATGAGGAAGAAGGGATACTAGAAAAACGACCCATCTCCCCTTAATGGGTTGTTGGAATAAGGCTAATTAGGAAATATAGGGCAGACTAAAATATACACATTATGTACAAGCTTTCTCCTACATAGATATGTTATTATATTATAAATGACTTAATATTTTATGCATCAGATACTTATGTAATTTTATACAATTCGAGTATTGGCAAATTCTCATGATTAATACCATACACAAGAGGAAATATTACTGGAAGACAAAATACTGGTAACACATAATATTTACTACTGATTAAGGGGAGATCTCCACTTGAGGGATTTTTTTCTTGACCCCTTTCTCCCTCATGTTTAGCCCCATTGCTCTTGATATTATAAAACGTTTGCCCCTATAGTTTAGCGATTTTAAGAACTTTCACCCCATATTAAGACCTTTCGTGCAATTCAGGTGTCAATTTTATCCTGGCGAGCGATAGCGAGCCTGTAATTTAAGAGGAACCGGCCTTCGGCCGGGACATTTTTCTACAGAAAAATGTACAAATTTATCTTGAAAGGGACTCAAGGGGGTGTAAATTTAAGCTTGATGGAGGTCTAGGGAACAAACTAAATACCTCCCCTTAAGTATATACCTTTTTGTATTTGCATATATTATAGTCGGTCGTGAATATATCTAAATAACTAAATCGGTTTTATACGTATCGACGCATTTTAGTTATTCAAATTAAAACATAATAGCCATCGTATCCTATCAGACAATTACAATTTATCTTTCATACCACACAGATTGAGAGGAGGGAACCCCACAACCCCACAACCCCACAACCCACAACCCCACAACCCCACACTCAATTCCTCCAATGAGGGAAACCAAATGCTGCCAGCCGAGAAGAGAGACTTTTGGCCGTAACTGTACTTGAAGGTAAGTTATTATAAGAAAGAGACTCATGCTTTCATAATACGTGTGCCAGTAACTAATTCCAAACACGCGAGCAACTGAGGCATTCAATCGTTTAAATCTCCCTTTTCTTCTCAAAATCATAAGACATATACTGATACATATTCTTGCCCTCATATTTCTGCCTTTCCCTTACCTCCAAGAAGCCTTTCCACGGAGCAGCTCCACATGTCAGTCCTCTGCCTTGCCTCTAACCTTCACCAAATCACTGACCAATTCTTCCACATCAGTCCCCTTCTTATGGTGACCGGTCAACTCAACTAGTAGCTATCAACCAGTACCAAATCAACCAATACGGTTAGGTTAGGTTAGGTTAGTACTATATTTTGGCACTGGTTTGGTTGGTCTGGGTTGATTTGGCACTGGTTGAGAGCTACTGGTTGAAATGGTCTCCTGGTTGAGATGACATGGAACCCCTTCTTATTATTCATCTAGGTGTTATGGATAAACTAGACTTGCAACGGATCAAATCATTTCCGTTCATCAAGCCATTCACTCCTAATACCCTAGCTATTCCTTCCCTCGCCTTCCGTAACCCTATCTGTAGCGAGGAGGGACTTTTTGAAGCCTTCCTGTTTCCTCCTATTAGTTTGGGGATTTTAAGACGTTTCACTTCATTAGTTTGGTGATTATAAGACGCTTCATCCCATTTAGGAGTAGGGCCTGGAATTTACAAGAGACTGGCCTTTAGCCTGAACATTAATAGCGAAATATGTAAAAATAAAGTTTGAAGAGGGTCTGAGGGACGTATTTCAGCTTGAAGGGAATCTGCAGTTCAAAAATAGAAAAGATAATTATATTATATGATGTAGGCCATGAGTAAAACATGATAATGGTAAAAATCCCATAGCAACTGGTTAATGGAAAACAAAGATAAACTCTCTTATTGCCAACAATGCTTACCTGACTAATTAGGCGGGGCTCACCTTCTGGGTAAGGGGGTATATAAACTTGTAACGTTACAGGTTTCAGATTCAGGCAGTATAGCACTATGGTGGGTATAAGGAAAATCTCAAGCTATACTTTTGCTTAATCACATTATAAATCTAATTACTATGCGAGCTTCATAAAACAAATTGATCAATATATTATTACTATGCCGAATCTGGACGACCAACCCAGAAAATAGCGACAATAAAAGAGTCTCCAAAATACCAACCTTTATGGACACAAGTTCACCTGTACCATCCTCAATGATCTTGGCTCCGCCCCTTCTCAAAAGAAAACAAGTTCCGGCAGGCCAAACCACACCCCTGAGGTCCCACGGGAATCATAAGGCTAGCTCACCTAACCCACTCAGTTTCATCTCGCTGCTTCCGTAGACTCCAGAGTGGGTCAGGCAAAACAGTAACTTACCCTGGGGAGAAGGAGCGGAATCTTTTAGCCCGGAGCCGAAGGACAGGCAAGAAGAGGAATATATTCAATGACTTGTTTGGCAAAGACTCTAACAGCAGCTGATGGCTCTGTTGACCTGGACGTTGGAGTTGCTGGAGCTGCATTTGTGGTGGGACATGAGACTGTCCAACAGAGGACCTCGGACTGATGTTATTCTCTCCAAACTAAGCTAGTGTCCATCAGGATGATTCATCTCTGGAGCATGCCCTGGCTTCTCATGACATTTCGGTTACTGTATACATACTGACTCCCAATGTGCCATACAAGCCCTGCGGCACACAAGACCTAGGGACAACATCAAGCTTACTACTACAGTCCTCGTGTTGCTGCACCAGCTGAAGGAGGCAGGACGACCTGTCATCATCAAAAGGGTACAAAGCCATGTTGGAATCCAGGGCAATGAGTTGGGTGATAATTCAGTCAAAGCAACAGCTTGTAGGAGGAATGTCCAAGTCCAGGCCCCTTCCAGTCTACAGCAGACGAAGCGCCGAGTAGCAGCCTCAGCAGTGAACCTCACCCTCGAACACCACAGGTCCCTGGACAATACTTTGCCTCATGGTGCAGTAGAGTCAGTGGCTACTAACCTCTGTTGCGACCAAGGGGTATGACCAGGAGGGACCAGGTGGTATTACACAGACTGCAGCTTGAACATAGTTGTGCATATTGATGGCACCTCCAAAGCTACATATGTCTATATGCACCTACAGTACACCTATCCTTGCACCTACGCCGATGAAGTCACCTGAACCTACCCCGATGCTTACACCTGCCACCAAAATTGTTGAATACGTCCCATGAGAAAGTGACACTGAGAAGAATTAAAAGACTGAATGGTTTGTAGATAGGACACCCACCAAGTGACACTTTACAACATCATCTTCAGCCAGCTCTATCTACTAGTCTTCACCGCCTTTGTTGCCAACACCAGAGAAGCCACCAAAATTGTTGAATACGTCCCATGAGAAAGTGACACTGAGAAGAATTAAAAGACTGAATGGTTTGTAGATAGGACACCCACCAAGTGACACTTTACAACATCATCTGCAGCCAGCTCTATCTACTAGTCTTCACTGCCTTTGTTGCCAACACCAGAGAAGTTACCTGAATTGCTGTCTCCCTCACCAAGAGGACCATTAGGCTTTATTGGCACAATCTCCTACAATCTCTGGTGGGATTGGAGACCTAACAAGAAAGACCCTATATGTGTTCCATGTATTAAATCTGTGAAGCAATAAACTATGTCCCTGAACCAGTGTTTTGACTTCCTACAAACACTTGATCACAAAACAAACCCCCAAAAACTCTACAAAACACTAAACAGCATCACACTTTTCAACAGCAACACAACACAATCACATGCTGCAATCACAACAACAGACTCTACTCCTTCATGTAAACAACAAGCAAACACTCTCATCAATCACTTCTCACATGTCAGCCACCTAAAACCTCACAAAGACGACCGACGAGTCATCCGACGTAAGAGACAATTCCCCACAGACCCTGACTATACACCCTTCACCAATCACCAGACAAAGCATATCATCAACAATCTCAAGCACTCACCCGCCTGTGGCCTAGACAACATAAGCAACATACACCTCAGACACCTGGGACCACAAGGCATACAAGCACTCACTAACATATCAAACTACAGCTATTCACACAACACAATACCAGACATATGGAAGCATGGTCCTTGTATTGAGTATTGTTCACATGTGTGGGGAGGTTCCTCTCACACCGCTCTCCTAGACAAAGTTGAAAGGAAGGCCTTTCGTATCATTAACTCCCGTCCACTCACCAACTCTCTGCAATCTCTCTGTCTCCGCCGCAATGTTGCATCTCTCTCGCTATTCTATCGCTACTATAATAATCAGTGTTCCTCAGAGCTATCCCAGTGCATACCACCTCCTTTACGTAGGGCACGTGGTACCCGTCTTGCAACTCAATCCCACCCCTACTCTGTGCAACTCTCCAACCCAAGAGTGAAACGTTACTCTCAAACTTTCTTCTACTCAACAGCTGAGCTCTGGAACTCTCTCCCAGAATCAGTCTTTCCCTCCTCCTATGACTTAAATTGCTTCAAACTCCGTGTGTCCAGGCATTTTGGCTCGAACGTCCCTTGATTTTGGCCCTGTCACTCTTTCAACTATGGGGGAGGCACTCGCTATAGGCAGTTATGCCTTTTGCCTCCCTCAATCACATAGAAAAAAAAGAAAAGAAAATGGTATCATCATCACATTCCCCAAACCCAACAAAGATCCCACGCTACCCTCCTCGCACCGCCCCATCACACTCCTTTGCTCCCCCTCCAAAGTAATGGAACGCCTAGTATTACAACTAATTACACCTGACCTACCCCTAGCTCCAACACAACATGGCTTTAGGCCACTGCACTCCACAAACACTCTTCTCACAGACCTTACACAAAGAGCTTTCGACGGCATCAACTCGGCTAGACCACCACACAGATCACTATTAGCCACACTCGACATTAGTAAAGCCTTCGATGCCATCCCCCGCCACAACCTAACAAACAAAATCTACAACACAAACGTGCACAACAACACAAAAAGTTGGCTGGCCAACTTCCTAGCAGGCAGATGTGCACACGTATCTTTTGCCGGTCAGTCATCTAAAATCAGAAACTTTCCAAACGGAGTCCCACAAGGATCCGTCCTATCGCCCGCACTCTTCAATCTGTACATGCACGATATAACTACACCCAATACGCCCCAAATAAACTTGGCCTCCTATGCAGATGACATAACACTCACATGCACACACCATGACCCAAAAAGAGCAACAGATCTCCTTCAACCCTATCTCAACACACTACATGGCTGGTGCACTACAAACAGACTTAATCTAGCCCCAGCCAAATCCACCGCAACCCTGCTCACAAGTTGGACAGGAGAACACGAATACATCCCTCAACTCACCATAAACAACACACCCCTAACACATACACACACACCCAACATCCTAGGAGTAACATATGATACTCATATGACATTCAAACAGCACACCACAAACATTAAAAAGAAACTGACACCCAGACTTAACGCCCTCAGGTCACTTGCTCACACAAAATTTGGACACAACAAAGAAACTACCACCACAGTATATAAACAATACATAAGATCAGTGATGGAATACGCAAGCCCAGCCTGGGCTTCTAACCTAGCTGAAACACATCATAAGACTTTACAGACTATTCAAAACAAAGCCCTGAAGATCATTACAGGCTGCACAGCTACTGCACCCACAGATCACCTACATCAAGAAACCAAAATCCTCAAAGTCAAAGACCATCTGGACATGAGAGGCACTCAATTCCTGGCAGCAGCCTCCACGAACCAAGACCACCCACTAAACTACATGGCAACACACCCACAGACACCAAGAAATATCAAAACAACACCCAGCACACGGTATCACACACAATTATTGTCCTCTCCCCCTCCCTGCCCACCCCGAACCAACTTCCAGAAGCACATCCACACTCATATCTCTCACCGATCCATCCACTCACTCACAGACAACACGCAGCTGCATGCACGACCTCCCGAAATCCATCCTTCTGAATCCTCCCTTCCTCGCGAGGACAGAGTCCACCTGGCCAGGCTGAGATGCGGACACCATCCAGCTCTCCTGAGCTATCAGAAGAGACTGGATGACTCCGTTGTCGACTCCTGCCCGGGATGTAACACAGCACCCCATACCATTAAACACATCATAGAAGACTGCATTTCACACAACCACTTACGCCAACAACACAATCTACACTCAATGAGAGCTCTGTGGGAAAGCCCGATCGTGGCCATGGCCTTCCTCAGGGACTCGGGGCTGTTCGGCCAGGCAGCTTAGGGAACAACAACAACAACAACAACCAGTGTTTTGACTTGAACCTGTACACGCCCTTATTTTTACTTGTACTCCGTAAAAATATAAAGAGTAACTTTCTACAATCACTGTAAAACTTGCGTAATGGGACGATGATATAATATCCTCATATTCAATATGTTCGTAATTTGTAAAGAAATTTGTTTCTAATATGCAAGAGATAAAAATAGCAAGCCTCACTACCACTCAGGCTCCTGAACAAGAAAGGCATAAGTCCTCCTCAACACTAGCCTCAGAGCACCCTTCTCGCCCGGAGCGTCACCCACCCCGGTACTGTTACCAGTGAGATGGCTACCCCTAACTCAGAGGAAGGAGCTCTAGCCACACAAGCCCTTATAGCCTGTACCATCACCAGTACTTTGATAACAGAGAAAAGAGACACTATCTCAGGCACCCTGATCCAACTATCAAACACGTCGGGCATAATTCTGTTTTTGATGAGGTAGGCTCAACGCTGACAAAACAAGCCGAGTTCGAGACCAGAAACAGTAGGCTTGACAATGCCCAAACAACATGAGCTAGGCTCGACACTGCCAGACAAACTGGGTTCAAGACCAAAAGCTGTAGGTTCAACGCTGCCCAAATTACATGAGGTAGGCTCGACACTGCTAATCAAGCTAGGTTCGAGACTAGAAGCGGTAGATTCGACCCTGCCCAAACAACACAAGGTAGGCTTAACACTGCAAAACAAGCTGGGGTTGAGACCAGAAATGGTAGGCTCGAGGCTGCCTAGAAACAAAGTAAATCAACATCTTCATGAAAAGCTGGATTCGAAGTCTGAAGTGGTAGGTTCGATTCTGCCCACATAAAACAAAGCAAATGGAAGTTTCCCCTAATGCCGGCAAGATCTGAGTCACCAGATACTACTACATCTACCAAGGCTACTCAAGACTATCAGTAAACATTTTCCTTTAGGAAATACAAAACATACTTTCTACCCTTGCATCTTGTATTACATATAATATCTTATTTTTCGTTCCTCTATAACCAGAATAACTAATATATATTTATTACTTAGACTTCAACTCGTTCCAACACCACCAGTAACATTCGATTCGCGATTGCAAGTTTTTCCGTAGTACCCCCTACACTCATAGTAGAAAACCTTATGAGGGTGTCAGAGAAAATGAGCACTCCATTCTCAATGAGTCAGGTTCCAGGGCAGACTAAGTCAATTTAGCTCTTTAATGTAACTTAGTAAAATCCCTGTGATACAGCAAGACCATTTTCATGAGTTTTTCTCTTACAGAATATCTATACATATGTAGTAGTAATAAATAGATCAAGAATCAATTGTCTGTGTAACCTTGGTAACAGATACTTCCATAAATACTGTGTATTTACTTTGGACAATCTTTATAACACAATTGTAACCCTTCCATGTATTCCTAAGTCCAACATTTAACCCTTTGTGTATATAATTATTATATAACCATTGTACTGTCTATGATTATATAAATTGCCTTGTTCTATTATTGTATGTGTGTTGAATATCTTGTTTCTTCCCGTTTAGTGAATCCACATAACTTGGTTATATCTAACATAGAAGTTTCTAAGATAGAATAACTTCATGGTAATGATATTGAAGCCAAGACGTTAAACCTACTGGTATAAGTTCTAATCTTGGCCGGTAACATATACAAGAGAGCGAGAGGAAGAGTGAGAGAGATAACAAGTGAGCACAGGTGTGTATGTAGGCCACGATCCTATATCATCACATATTTATGTGATACATATGCATCCCTCCCACATACTAATGTATACAGACAATGCCATCAATCTATTCACAGGTGTTGAGTTGTGTTATTCAAGGTTAAGTCACACGAGCAATTTTCTATAGTACACTTACTTTTGGCAGCATTTTGGTGTTTCTTTTCCATTCATAGACTCGGTTTCGGGATTACTTGGCCAGAACACCATTTCATCTACTGCAAATGCGATGTAGTGTCAAATAAACCTTGGCCATCTTAGACATATCCTAGCTTAACAAACCTAACCTAACCTAGCCGTATTGGTTGACTTGTTATTGGTTGGGAGCTACTGGTTGAATGGGTGTACTGGTTGAACTGTCCTGTCATCATAGCATCAATTAAACTGGTCTGATAATTACAATCTTTGTGGATCTCACTAATTTTATTTAAATAGTATTTTCTTACTGGATAACTGCTGTGGATTTTACTGTTCTATTTTTCCCTCTACAATTGTCTGAAATATTCATAGTCATAATATAAATATATCAAGGACTATACTTATAAAGTATATTCAGTGATTCCTTGTGCCCCAAATTATAGGGAGAGATTGTAAGCACCAATAGAACAGGGCTAGAACCAGGAGAGGCTGTAGGCATTTGATAAGGAGTTGCTGGAACTCCTGTTTCATTTGCTTTGCCTCTCTTACTTCTGTTACTCTTACTATTCATTTTTGCAACATTCGTGGCTTTACCTCTAATTTTCCCTCTGTTGAACACCATCTCTCCTCCTACAAACCTGATCTTCTATTCCTCACAGAAACTCAGGTGTCTGAAGCAACTGCCAGCAACCCCTTCTCTGTAACCTCTTACTTTCTCTATCCTAGTTTCGAAGCCAAAGGTGGATGTTGTGCATACGTGCACAACAAACTCACTTGCTCTGTGTTCGCGATTTAGATTCCTCTGAATTCTCAACTTTATGGCTCAAACTATCCTGTCATTCTCATGCTAAGCATTTATGTGCTGTCTATCTTGTCCCTAACTCTACCGACTTTCTCAAGTTCTTTGACTATTTTAACTCTAAGTGAAACATATTCTATCCATTTCTCCTTTCTCAGAAATCTCCATCTTAGGAGATTTCAATGTTCACCACCGCCAATGGTTCTCCTCTCATTCTACTGACCAACCTGGTGAACAAGCCTATGTCTTTTCTATCCTAAATGACCTAGAGCAGCTGGTTCATCAACTCACTCGTATCCCGGATCGCTTCGTAGATCAACCCAACATTCTTGACTTGTTTCTAACTTCTAACCCTTCTTCTTATACTGTCGATCTTTTCTCTCCTTGGACTCCTCCGATCATAAACTTATCTCTGTCACCTGTCCTATCTCTCCAGTACGGCTAGCCGATCCTCTCAGACGGCGGCGCTTGTGGCACTTTGGCACTGAGGCTCTCCGGCAATACTTCCTTGATTTCCCATGGAATTATTTTTGCTTCCTTGGCCGGGGACTCTCAGAGAGTGCTGAACACATTACCGAGCTAATCCTATCGGGCATGGAGGCATACATTCCATTTTCTTTCTCTCGGACTAATGCAAACATATCTTGGTTTACTCACGCATGTTCTACTGCTGTTCGCAATAAGGAGGAAGCATTCAAACGGTACCGACGCCTTCATGTATATCCTGTTTGACACGCATTCGTCAAGGTACAGTCGGGGTCAGGAACTTAAGGCCAATTTATGGAGGCAATGTTTTGATACACTGCTTGAGCCACAAATATTATACTGCTGGCTTTCACTAGAAAGCGTTCAAGTATTCCTAACCACGACTACTGTACATTTGCACCGTCAATACTCAAGGCTCTACATATTGTACAGTCGTAAGCGTATATAGAATTAAACCAATTAAAATATTTAAATCTTTAAAGCCAAGTTCTGAAGCATTTGGGCACTAATATAGCATTGTATTGTCTCATTTGCGTTCGATACTGATTAAAATGAGTGCGTCGCCATTAATGCTCTTGAGTGTACATAAAAAAATGGTATGGTTTATCACAGCAAGCTTACAATATTCTCGCTTACACGGTCACTATAGCCAAAATAATGAATATAATAAAGAAGTACCGGGAAAGGAAGGAAAGCTGTGCCCTACCTTATGTATCTGGAGGTGAGAAGGGACTGGGGTTCTCGCAGAGAGGCTCCAGTCCTCACGCTATTCTTGACTTACAGTGTGCTGTCTTAATAATCCAATGGGGTTGATAGCCTCTGAAGTCCTATTTTAACTAACTAAATCTGGAGGTAACGTAGGACAAAATAGGGACGAATCATATGGCAAATTTTAGCCCCTTTAGTATAACACAACTTATTCTTTCATTTTGTATTGGCTATCAGTAGACGATTTAATTCAATTTAGGAATGAATTGTGGAATCAAAGAATTAATTATTATAGACTATACCCCTTTGATTCCTCAGGGGCCTTCCAAAGCTGAGTAAAATCATATCGTTAGTCAAAATAAACTTAATCGTATGCTGAAAGGCCTAAGAACATAATGAGGTAGAGGGTAACGTGCAGCCAGGAGTATGTGTGATGGTATAAGGACAGGAGTGTGTATAGTGATGGCCAGTAAGTGTGTAGTGTGGTCTAAATGTTGAAACGAAGCAAGTTTGGTTTATGTCCCATTGCTTGATTAATATTTACGATGGAGTATATATAAGTATTGTATTTAATTTGCCAGCAGAAGGGACTGTGGTTCTCGTACAGAGGCTCCAGTCCTGGTCGCGATTAAGGAAGACTTACAGGGTTCTCGAGCAGGACAACCTCCGGGTTTATATTCCCAGTATACCTGGGGGTATAAACTTGGGGGGTCTCGGGGACTCAGATCTTATGTTCTTCCTGACTTTACAATTGGCTTAATGATCCTCATGGGTCGATAGCCTCTAAAGTCCTATTTTAGCTAACTAATCTGCCGGAAACTGTAATCCCCTAGCCGCTGGTTTCTCGATAGTTAATTGAAAAACATAAAACCACTATGCCTCTTAATCACATAAATACCAATAATTTTTCAACAACATATTTCTCTACTAAAATGTTGTCAATAGTTAAGCAATCAAAATGTGAACATGGCAATATGCTCTCAGATAACAAAGCACTCTATTGAGGGGGGTCACCTGCTTTTTTTATCTTTCTCTCCTTTTCTCCGGCTTGTATCCATTCGGCCCCATTCAGCCAACTGTTTTAAGACGTTTATCCCCATCCTCGTGTCAATTTCTTCCTGGCGAGCGATAGCGAGCCTGCATTGTATGAAGAAATCCTGCTTCGCCGGAGACATTTTTCTCTCGGAAAATGTACAAATTTAGCTTGCTGTCAAAACAAAAAATATATATGCTGGCTCGCTACCACTCGCCAGGAAAATATTGACACCTGGATGAGGATAAACGTCATAAAACAGTCGGCTGAATGAGGCCGAATCGATACAACCCAGAGAGAGTGTGAGAAAGAGAAAAACACGAGGTGGGCCCCCTTAAGTAGGTTTTAATGTATTCTTTTGCGCCCTACAGTTCCTGCAATATATTTTGCTGCAGTTAACCATTAAATTAAGTTGCATAATTTTACATATCAGTGTTATTGAACCTGGCTTTTGGGGTGTGTGCAGGCAGTAGTTTCGAAGCTATTTACAACCCATGTTGTGTCTCTCACCACCTCGTAACAGATGATATATATCTATCTATCTATCTAGCTAGCTAGCTATACTGTATATACATGAGAGAGAGAGTGAGTAAAATAAAGAGAAGTGGGAGTGGGTGCAGGGAAAGACCAATTACAAAAAATGTGTGAAGCCAGAGGGGTGGGTGAAAAAAACAAAAAACGGCGGTAGTTGTGGTAGGAAGCAATAGAGCACTGGAAATGGGTTTGCTTGCGATGGTGGTAGTTAGGACTAATTGTGATAGTACGGCGGACTGACTCCTAATGACTCATTGTGGCGAGTACGTGGTGTTAGTTGGTAATGACTGGTTGATGGGGGTAGGGGTAATGGGGAGGGGGGGGGGAGAGGAAGGATTGTGGTTCTTGTCGGGTGATTGTGGTTAGTGGTAATGGGGGGAGAAGAGGAATGATTGTGGTTAGTGTGGGGTGATTGTGGTTAGTGTTGGGTGATTGTGGTTAGTGTGGGGTGATTGTGGTTAGTGGTAATGGGGGGAGAAGAGGAATGATTGTGGTTAGTGGTAATGGGGTGAAGAGGAATTATTGTGGTTACTGTGGGGTGATTGTGGTTAGTGGTAGTAATGGGGGTGAAGAGGAATTATTGTGGTTGGTGTGAGGTGATTGTGATTAGTGGTAATGGGGGGTGAAGAGGAAGGATTGTGGTTTTTGTAGGATGATTGTGGTGATTGTGGTTAGCGTGGGGTGAATGTGGTTAGTGTGGGGTGATTGTGGTTAGTGTGGGGTGATTGTGGTTAGTGTGGGGTGATTGTGGTTAGTGTGGGGTGATTGTGGTTAGTGTGGGGTGATTGTGGTTAGCGTGGGGTGAATGTGGTTAGTGTGGGGTGATTGTGGTTAGTGTGGGGTGATTGTGGTTATTGTGGGGTGATTGTGGTTAGTGTGGGGTGAATGTGGTTAGTGTAGGGTGATTGTGGTTAGTGTAGGGTGATTGTGGTTATTGTGGGGTGATTGTGGTTAGTGTGGGGTGATTGTGGTTAGTGTGGGGTGATTGTGGTTAGTGTGGGGTGATTGTGGTTAGTATGGGGTGATTGTGGTTAGTGTGAAGTGATTGTGGTTAGTGTGAAGTGATTGTGGTTAGTGTGAAGTGATTGTGGTTAGTGTGAAGGTAATGGGGGAAGAAGAGGAATGATTGGTTAGTGTGTGGTGATCATGGTTATTGTGGGGTGATTGTGGTTTTTGTGGGGTGATTGTGGTTAGTGTGGGGTGATTGTGGTTGGTGTGGGGTGATTGTGGTTAGTATGGGGTGATTGTGGTTAGTGTGAAGGTAATGGGGGAAGAAGAGGAATGATTGGTTAGTGTGTGGTGATCATGGTTAGTGTTGGGTGATCATGGTTAGTGTAGGGGGATTGTGGTTTGGTGGGGATGGTGGAGGGAGTGTGGTTAGTGTGGGATAGTTTGGTGGGTGTGGGATAGTAGAGGGATTGTGGTTAGTGTGAGGTGATTGTCATTGGTGGGTAATAGTACAGAGTGATTGTTTATAGAGTTGTGGAACTAGAATGGGGTGTAATATCTCTTTGGCTTGTATCCATTCGGCCCCGTTCTCCCTACTGTTTTAAGACGTTTACTCCCATCCAGGTGTCAATAATTTCCTGGCGAGCTGTAGCGAGCCAGCATGTATATACTGTACTTTTGTTTTGACAGCTAGCTAAATTTGTAAATTTTTCGATAGAAAAATGTCTCCGGCTTCCACACAATGCTGGCTCGCTATTGCTCGCCAGGAAGAAATCGACACCTGGATGGGTATAAACGTCTTTAAAACAGGTGGTTGCATGGGGCCGAATGGATTCAAGCCAGAGAAAGAGAGAAAAGGAGAGAAAGAGAAAAGGAGAGAAAGAGAAAAGGAGAGAAAGAGAAAAAAAGCTGGTGTCCCCCCTTAAGTTTCTGTCTTATCCTGTTGATAATAAACACCCCGGGATCACACCACTTACCCATACACCTCGCCCTATCGTTTGTGTCACCTATAGATTAGCTAAGTTACCTACGATAATGCTAAAAGTATTTGGACATTATGTATAAGTCGGCTATTGTGCTTATTATACTATGGATCTGAATCAAATAAATATGCGTGCAAATTAAAATCCTATATAAAAAATACTATTTTGATTTCGTACAATTCATTCAGTAAATTATGTGCCAGAACTTTGATTATATTCTGTAGTCTGAACGAGTCTGATATGTTTAGTATGATCGTCTGAGGATGAGGTGAGTTTATTTACCCCAGCACATGATATAGAGCTATAAAACCTTTTAACTTATTATTCATATTAGTCACAACCAAACTGTAGTAATTAGCTTGGACAAAATCCCTCAGTCAACGGGATGGCACAAATCTTGTAGTTACAGATCGAGATATTTCCTAAACTGAAAATAATCATCTGGTAGTAAGTTTGTTTTCCGCGCGCGCGCGCACACACACACACACACACACACACACACACACACACACACACACACACACACACACACACACACACTGTATATATATATATATATATACATAAACAAATCGAAATCCGACTGTATTTAAATTGAGTGTCCATACCTTATAATATGATACCATCCTAATGGAACAGATACAACTTCCTCACAATTACATGAGGTATCTTCCAGAACGTTAAGAAGTCCTTCTATTTAAACATTTTAATATTCATTGTTCAAGTAGACAGGCTGATTATAATTTATCATCGATAAAAACTTCTTGCCTTGCCAAGAGATCCACAGCATGATAACAATATTGTGCTACTCGGGTTTTCTGCTGACACCAAGCTCTTACTAACAATAACAAACCGAACATTTCACTTCTACCCCACTCAACCCCCACCCCCTCTCCTTTCTTGCAGATACTTTACCATACTCTACAAAAAGTGGACAATTTCTTACTAACATATTACGCGTATATAAATATATGATGCTATTGTAGCGTCCCTAATAAACTAAACATTGTTCCTATGGTTGTGTGATTAATACTGACTGCCATATCTGCCCAGCTTAATAGATTTTGAGACCCAGCAATTCAATATCAGCAATGATAAATAATTTTGTAATTAAATTGGACACACACACACACACACACACACACACACACACACACACACACACACACACACACACACACACACACACACACACACACACACACACACACACACACACACACACATGTTAACCTACAACTACAGGCAAAGATAGAATCCTTGGTGCCGTCGCTGTTTACTGTAAGTTATCTTTAGTCTGTTGTTGTTCTTGTTGTTGTTGTTCCCCAAGCTGTACTACATTATAGCACACACTGACCCCTTGACCTCTCTGCCCACGGATGACCCCCTGCCCGTGTGACCTCAGAGACTTGGTAGGTCATTATTAGAGGTCACTTGAGGAGGTAACCCGAGCCTTTATGAGGTGGTGTGATGGGTACAAAGGATTACAAATTAGCACACTGGATAGCAAACAAGAAAAAGACATGTTGATTCCTTCATTGTGCTTAAGGGGGGTGACCTGTTTTTGTTCTGTCCTTTTCTATCTTTCTCTGGCTTGTATCCATTTGGCCCCATTCAGCCTACTGTTTTAAGACGTTTATCCCCATCCAGGTGTCAATTTCTTACTGGTGAGCGGTAGCGAGCTAGCATAGTTTTTAGTTTTGTTAGACAGCAGGCTAAATTGTACATTTTTCGATAGAAAAATGTCTCCGGCGAAGTCGGATTTCTTCATATAATGCTGGCTCGCTATCGCTCGCCAGGAAGAAATCGACACCTAGATGGGGATAAACGTCTTAAAATAGTTGGCTGAATGGGGCCGAATGGATACAAGCCAGAGAAAGAGAGAAAAGGACAGACATAACAAAAAGCAGATCACCCCCCTTAACCCTTACAGCATTCGGTGACGCCTTTTTTAATGCTATTCTGGTTATCAGTGGACGATTTTGTGTAACTTAGAAAGGACCTATAGGAATCTAAGGGGTCCAATCTCACTCAATTCCATCATTGATTGAGTTGTATATCCTTTACCTAAGGAGATTGTGCAGTCGGGTAATGTTGATACTTTTAAGTTTAAGCTACATTTTTGTTTGCAGCAGTAATGTGATTGTAAATGTTCAATTGTTTATTTTTTGTTTTATTTATTTGACCTGTTAATCAACAAACAGTTTTATATTTTGATATGTTTGTATTTGTATTAAGGGGAGATTGCCACTTGAGGGATTTTTTTCTTGACTCCTTTCTCCCTCATGTTTCGCCCCATTGTTTTTCTAATTTTAAGACGTTCGCCCCATTATTTTCACGATTTTAAGAACTTTCAACCCATTCTGTCAATTTTAAGACCATCCGTGCCATTGAGGTGTTGATTTTATCCTGGCGAGCGATAGCGAGCCTGTAATTTAAGAGGAACCGGCTTTCAGCCGGGAAAATTTTCTACCGAAAAATGTACAAATTTATCTTGAAAGGGGCTCAAGGGGGTGTAATCTTAAGCTTGAAGGATATCTAGGGACCAAACTAAAAACCTCCCCTTAACCCGTACAGCACCGGTGACGTCCTTTTCTTTATATTCTGGCAACTATTAGACGATTATATTCAGATTAGGAAGGACCTCTAGCAATAATATGGCTTCACGCTATCTCAACCAACCCTTTCAACTACCGCAGATCCTTCACAAGCTGTATGATATCGTCTAAATATAACTAGATTAAAATATAACCCACGTCGCTGGTACTCAAAGGCAAGGTTAATATTATCGTCCTACTCGAGTACCTAATTTTTCCTTCCGGGCTTTCTACCTAGGCCCGTTTTTTTTTTTTTTTTTTTTTTTTTTTTTCTCTTAGTTGCCGTTGCTTTCCTCCAGTACCTTTGGGTATTTGTGAGGATTCAATCTTTACCGTTATTTCTGCATCCTGTCCATGGATGTTCTCGTTAGACAACTTCAAGAGAGCCCTAGATGTCGAACTGCAAAAAGTGCCAGACGAGCCCATCCTCGCAAGGGAGCGAGCTGTCGCTTCAAACAGTCTACTGCACCAAATCACCACCCATAACGAGGGGCGTCGCGCTCCTTGGTGCCGCTAGAAAAGTGGCGAACACATCAAAAGGTATCAAAAGGTAAAGGTATGGGAAGCCTCGGTACGTAGCCCTGTAGACCTCCTTTCCTGTATTACGTTTGGCGGTCAGTCATTCTTCCCTGTTGCCGCCTTGCTTGCTTCCATACTTTAAGGGAGCCCACCTTGCTTTTTTTATCTTTCTCTCCCTCTCTCTGTGGCTTGTATCCATTCAGCCTAATGTTTTAAGAAGTTTACCCCCATCCAGGTGTCAATATTTTCCTGGCGAGCGGTAGCAAGCCAGCTTATATATTTTTTTTGTTTTGACAGCAAGCTAAATTTGTACATTTTTCGATAGAACAATGTCTCCGGCGAAGCCGGATTTCTCCATACAATGCTGGCTCGCTTTCGCTCGCCAGGAAGAAATCGACACCTGGATGGGGACAAACTTGTTAAAACAGTTGGGTGAATGGGGCCGAATGGATACAAGCCAGGGAAAGAGAGAAAAGGAGATAAAGAGAAAAAAAAAGCCGGTGACCCCCCTTAAGCATATTTGTTTCTCTTCGACTGCCGCTTCAACATCATTATTCTACCACCAGGAGATCTTTTGTCTGGGTGTACCCTTTGTTTTGCAACCAACATTGTCTAATCAAGGAGGCTACGTTCTATAATGTTCCTTAGGCCATCAACGTCAACTGGCCTAGCGCACACACTTCTTCCATGATATCAATGTAATCTCTGTTTTTATACTTCTTGATAGCGTAATGCATAGTGCGCGGAATTTCGATGGGAGTATCCTGGGTTTGAGTCCTCGGAGTGCCACATGTATTTGTTGATTTCATTAATTGAGTTTAGATGTGAAGTTGGTTGGTGTAAAATACACAATAATTTATTCCCCTTTGTGTCCCTGACCCACTTCCTGTCAGGTTTGCTGATCAAGAAGTAGTCTATCTGGGTACTGGAGCCACCTGATTCAAAAGTTATCAAATGGCTCTTCATCTTTCTGAACATGGGGTTCAGAAATATGCTATTCTATTTTGGCCTCCAGCATTTAGGAAAGATATAGAGCAACTAGAAAGGGTTCAGGTTAGGGCTATAAAACTCATTCATTCTATCGATTAAAGGACTGAGATACGAAGATCGGTTGAGAACTCATAGTTTATTTTCGGTAAAAACTCTTAGACTAAGAGGTTAACTCATTGAAGTCTTTAAAATAGTGATTGGGTTTGACAATGTGGATTACAACATGCTTAGCCTCTATGAAAACATTATACAACCATGGCTGATAGTTAGAGTTGAAGAGGTGCAACATTAGTATATGTGGTGATTATAGTCACATGGAAGGTCTGTTGTACAGTCGCGCTAATAAGTGATGTCTTGGCACCAAGTATGTTTTGATCAATAATTGTTATCAGCAGTATCTAAGCTTCATTTCTTCATATCGAGTAAAACATACAAACATGTTCCTACACTTACCCACCCTATTCAACATCTGACAGACATTAATACAGCACAGAGCCAGCCAAACGTCATGACAGCTGGGACATGACTTATTAGCGCGACCGTACCTGGAACAAAATTTCCTCAGAGGAAGTAAATGTTTCTTCAGTGGACCAATTTATCAAGATAGTACATATTATTTAACACACATTGGAATGAGTGTAACAACCTTCATAATTTCTCTTTCCACCTAGCGTATCGAACAGGAATTAATTGCAAAATACTAACTATTCCTTGTGCCTCACTGTAGCTCCTCTCCTCTCCTCCAGCCATAAACGAGTGAGATAAACTCCACCTAGTTCCACGCGCCGTCTCAGAATGTTTAGTCTTCAAAGTAAACATTGGGTATTATATTGGTAGTTTCGCTGGTTGGTGGTGACAGTAATGGCGGTAGTGGTGATAGTGATGGTGGTCGTGGTGACAGTAATGGTGGTGATAGTGATGGTGGTAGTGGTGATAGCCGGCCGACGATCAGGCTGGTAATGTTTGTGGGTTTGTTGTGTGCTTGTGGAGGTTGTATTAACGGGGGTTGGGCTGGTTTTCTGGTCCCCCTTCTCCCTCATGCTTAGCCCCATTAGTCTTCTGATTTTAAGATGTTTGCCCCTTTAGTTTGGCGATTTAAAACCTTTCGCCCCATGTCTTTGTCAATATTAAGACCTTTCGTGCTATTTAGATGTCGATCTTTTCCTGACGAACGATAGTGAGCCTGTTATTTTGGAAGAACCGGCCGAATTTTTTTTACCGAAAAAATAACAAATTAATCTAGAAAGGGGATCTAACGGATCGTTTTTTTTTTTTTTTTTTTTTTTGATGGAGGTCTAAATAAATACTAAGTAGCCTATATGAAATAATTGACCACACAATAAACACTTCCCCCTTAGCTATGTAGTTGTGATTTAGTATTTATTGTGGTGGTAACCGTGATATTTATTAAGGGGGCACTTGTTGGGGGGGGGGGGGGGGGTAGTTGCGGTAGTCGTTGTGGTGGTTGTGGTTGTGTTTTTGTGATAGTAATTTGATAGAGGTCATGTTGGTGTTGATGCTGTCGTCACGTATTTTGATAGCAATTACTGCGGTGGTGCGGTGGTGGGATAGCTGCTTATAAACTAATTTAGTCATCTTTGGAAGGTTTTTATGCATGTAAAGGTTATTTGGGATTGGTGTTAGCCATTTTGGCCGCTAGACATCGTTCTCAAGTTGAAAATAACAACAAAATACTATAACTCAAAGATATTTATCGTAAATTGAAAATATGCAAACAAAATACATATTCCTTTCAGTGGCTATACTAATGCACACTATTCACCTAAATTATGTATAACTAAGACCTTCATCCCGTGTTTACTGTAAAGACCTGCGCAATACCTTCGTCGCCTGTCCTATAATATCCCATGTGTGTGTATAAGGACCCATGAAGCGTCGTCCGAGTACCATCATCCACGGAATATAAGAAAATATTAATGTCGTTAATGGGGGATGGCCTATTTATTTGATAATTTATTCACCTTATTATTATATTTTACTTACCTTCCCAGACCTCCATCAAACTTAACCCCTAACTGGCAGCGCGCAACATATGTCGAATGAAATAAATCTGGACTAAGTGGCGGCGCGCGACATCTGTCGAGCGCCATTTTCAGCACGTAATGTTGCTGAGAGAGAGAGCTGAGCAGTGGGACGAGCATAGCAACCCTATATGACCACTCCCCACGACCACCGTGGACATACTGAACTGTATTCTACTTTCCCCCCCTCCTTTCTCACTCGCTACACAGGGAATTATGTAAGGAAATTACCTTATTTCAGGGTTTTTGCACTCGTGTTGCACGATCGTTGCAAGAGAACCAGTGGTCGTACAAGGATGGTTCGGGTGTCATTGGAAAGCTCTGTTTACGCCCTTTCAGGGATAGATATTTGTTTTACGCTCTGGGTCTTATTTAGGCATGAAAATGATCACGTAAACAACCCTATTTAGGGTAAAAAAAAAAACGCTGTGCGGTACGGTCAAATAGACCGCCTAACCCGCCAATAAGGTGTTAAAAAAACACCCCCTAGACCCCCTTTCAAGATACATTTGTAAATTTGTTGGTAGAAATTTCCCGGCCAAAGGCCGGTTCCTTCTAAAATTACAGAATCACTGGCACTCGCCAGGAAAATTTTTATACCTAAATGCCACGAAAGGTCTAAATATTGACAAAGAAATGGGGCGAAAAGTCTCAAAATCGCCAAACTAATGGGCTGAACTTCTTATAATCTGAAAACCAATGGGACTAATCACGAGGGAGAAAAGGGACCCAGAAAAACGGCCCATCTCCCCTTAAGTCTTGAGATTTTAGTCCAGGGAGCGGTCTTATAGTCTCCTCTGTGTGTGTGTGTGTGTGTGTGTGTGTGTGTGTGTGTGTGTGCCCCCCCCCCCCCCTTTCAACAACCAAGTAACAACCAGCAGGAGCACTGGAAAATTATAATGATCTCGGAGGATATATTTTGCTCTGGGCCTTATCAAAATAAAATCATCCTTTTGTATACAGTAGCCGTCCGGCTGGCTCAGTTGATAGCGTGCCTGATTCCCACCTTGAAGGTCTCGCGTACAATCCCCGCTCAGATTGAAAAGTTTTTCTGGGATACAGCCGGCGGTTACCATCTCCCCATGAGCAAGGGGGATGGGTAATGGTCTCTGGTAGACTAAAGAAAGCCAAGCGCTTGCGAATCCTCGAGGAGGAGAGACGGGCGCTATATAAGTAACCAGAAGATTATTTTATTACAGTAGAAAGATGACTGATCGTAAAAGTAGGTACAGTTGGCCAAATAAGTCGTGTCGCTGCTGTCATTACGTTTTGCTCGCTGTATGCTGTATTAATGTCGGTCAGATGTTGAATAGGGTGTGTAAAGATAGGAACATGTTTGTATATATCACTCGAAACGATGACTTAGATAATACTGATACCAATTATTGATCGGAATATACTTGGTGCTGCGACATCACTTATTTGGGCAACTGTACAAGAGTATGGTTATAGTTGATTATTTCTACTATGTCTACAATATGCATCATGAAAGGAAAATTGTCGATGTCGTCTAAATTGATTTTAGAAAAGTTTATGACATGGTTCCTCACAGGTGTTACGGGTAAAATTAAATGTATACTGAATTGACCACTTGCGAGTGTCAGGCTATAAGGAAGTTAGAGCCGTGAACATCGATGTTAACCAGAAATACAATAATAATGCAAGTATTTGATGGATAAAAGGTATGTTGAATTTGGTTTTACGTATTTATGAATGTACTAAGACTTCATTTTAGCTGGTAATTCTGCTAAATATCAATGTCTACAGCTCCAACTTCCTTATAGAACGAAACTCGCAAGTCGGCAATTCTCCCTACCAATAATTTCTTGAGACCTCTGGTGGACGCTTCTGAACTAGCACCAGAGCTACGACTGTAGACATCACTATACCCAACACTTGGGATATCCACAGTTTATCTCACTTTTTGTGTGATTCTACACGTTTTTATTATACAGTATACGACTACACTAAGTGCTTATATAGTATAGTAATAAAGGGAAAGTCCATATGCAGCTGATAATGACTACAAACATAATTATAAGCTGATTAATTATCGTAACAAAATTGGCGCGAAAATACCTGCCGACTTTGTATTGTAAATATACGATATTTATGAATATGGGTGATTTTAAAATATATAAAACAACAGTCATGCATAGACCAAAGTATGTGTCAGCTACAGAAATTTCGACTAACTGCATATATTATAGAATTGTTGAAGGAGAGGGAGGGTGGATAGCTCCGCGATGTCGCCCATTTCCCACAATGCACCGCGGTAAACCTTGCGTCCTTGCGATCAGCGCCTCTATCGGCCACTGTAGGCATTTACTGGTAGGGAGAATTGAAGTGGTTATAGCATAGTGTACTGGTGAGTGTTTCACGCTTTAAAAAGTAGCGAGAAGTGATAAAGTGAAGAGAATCCGGATGGTAAGATGGCATAAATGGCGTACCACAGGGCTCGATGCTGGGTCCTATCCTATTCTTTGTACCCAGTATCAATATTGATGAAATCCCAAATGCAAAATCTCTAAATTTGCTAATGATCCAAAATCAGCATGTAAAATACATATAATCTTATTTTGATTTAATCCACTCTCAACACCAAACACCTCCCAAATGGAATTAATGACAGTATGCGATCGCCCTGGGATTCGAACCTGGGTTACCACATACAGATCTTAAACACTCTAGTCATTACATCATTAAGTCAGACTCGAACCTAGGATACTCACACCGAAATTCCACATATTAAGCACTAGGCTGTCAAGACATAAGGCATGGTTGTAAAATCCTGAATAGAACCGAATGGTGTGAAAGTTTGTGAACAGAAAAATAATAACTTTTGATTATTACTAAGGTTACAGGTGTTGAGTTGCTAAAATGAGCTTGATATCACAAATTCACTAATCAAAGTTAATAGTTTATATATACTATGTAACTCTCTCTCTCTCTCTCTCTCTCTCTCTCTCTCTCTCTCTCTCTCTCTCACTAACTTCTCCTTCCCACATCATCTTCCCCTCCCCCATAAAAGGTCTCACTGAGGGCGTATTAAATCCAGCTAGCCTAACGAAACGGGCGTCATACAACCATCTTCGCAACGATTTCAGCGTACTTACGTAGAATATAATAATAAACTTGTGAAGCAGGTTGGTGAGTCAATATAATGGGTATTGGAGTGGGAGGTGGATAGGAGGTTTATTATGGTGTGGGTTCTTGGTGTTTATCCTTCTCTTCTTCCGTTCTCTTTTCTTTGTTATCTGTCAACGGAAGATATTATTATTAACTGTGTTGGTGGTGTAATGGTTTAGATGCTTATGTTCTGGGTGTGGTGTTCCGAGTTCGAATCCCGGGAGGATCATATGCTTTCATTAGTTTATTCAAG